>JAYDZE010012654.1:0-10289 GCA_034509125.1 Monilaria moniliformis
ATCTTCGCTACGGTTTCTAATGAATTTTTTTTGAAATGTTTTCAAGCTATAGATACTCGTAGAAGTCAGTTGTCGCGATCAACAGACGTTAGTGCTACTTGAAAATTTTATTTTTTTTCCACCTCCTATTTTTTTGTCTGGATCCGCCACTGTTTCTAGCTCCAATATGCCTTGTATGGCAGGTAAGCTATACAAAATTATTTGAGTTAAAACTACTGCTTCTTAATCTCACTATTTAAATGGTTGTATCAAATTAAAATTGGTAACATACTTTTTAGACATTCCATGGTCCTGAAAATTCTTCCTTAATGGCGATTTCTCAAGGCTATTAAGTAGCAACCAAAGTGAGATATCTTTATACAATTAATTCATATTTTGTGTGTCAAATAAAAGGGACACAAAATATAAATCTAAAATAAATAGATCATCAACATTGAACAATATTAATGCAATTTAATAGATATAAATTATCTTATGTATCTAATAATCTCTTTTAAAGCTTTTTTTTTCAAACTAATTTCATATCCACCGATATTTAAAAGTTTTATAAAAACTAATAAAAATGTTCAACTAATCAATGATTAATCCTATTTTGTATTCCCAATCTTCAGCATTTTTCAAAAAATGTTTCCAACTCACATTTTCTGTACAAACCCCCATGACTTCTTGAAAAGTAAAATTTATGTCCCGTTTGACACAACCTTAATTAAACTATAATCCACCTAATAATATGGAGAGTTGTCTCATCGTTTTGTCGTCAGATTATGTCAAATGAGACATAAATGAAAGTTTTTTGCAAAGTCATGAGTTTTTTAAAATAAAATATAAGTTAGTGATATTTTTCTAAAAAATCTAAAAATTACGGAGACAAATTAGAATTAACCCTTGAATATATTATTTGATTTATTGTTATCCGAAATAAAATTTAACATAACATTTGGGCATTTAGACTGAAATGCTTCACAATATAAATAGATCTCACATCAACAATATATTAATCAATATAACAAATAAATAAAATAGATCCACCATTTATATACAACGACTATTCACTCAATATATATCCAATTCCAAAAAACAACGAATTATAAATATCAAATCATCATTTCACTAATTTTTTTTTATAAATTTAGTAATTCAATGAGCTATACATTTTACCCATACAAAATAATATATTTAAATAGCTATATACCGAAATAAAATAATTCAAACTTGACCAATTAAAAAAAGTATTACATCTCTTTTCTCAAAGTTCAAAATAAGTCAAAATTAAACTATTTTAATATAGGGTCAAATACCTATTTAATATTTCATAACAATCGAACTCATCACCAAATTACAGAAAATTATAATACACATATTTTATATGCATGTTATCTATGTAATATAGATTAAAAGTTATAAAAATCACAAACATATTTTTTACTTGGAACTTTTTTTGCAAACATTATTGCTTCACCCAACATAATTATTCAATAATTAAACCAAATTTGGAGCACTTAATAAATAAAAACACAAGACTTAAACGCGAATGAATAAAAAAATTTCTTCTATGCGACCTGTCGTCTCTCTCTCTAATTCCTTACTCTTCTCAAAATTTTCAGCGAAATACACCAATTACCACCGCCGCCACCTCAGCCCCCTTTCCTTCCTTATTCTTGACCGAGCAAAGGCCACCTCGGTTGACGGGTTTGGCGGTCTTGCGTTTCACTCAAAAGCAATGCACCGACACCGCCACCGCTGTCGACAACTCCTCTGTCGTCTCCCTCCTCTAGAGTTCCCTGTTTCGGCCAGCCAAAAGCAATGTGCCGCCACCGTCGACAGCTCCTCTGTCGTCTCCCTTCCTCTTGAGTTCTCTACGCTCCTTTCGTAGATTCGCAATAGCCACACCGTATCAAATTATCTCCTCCCATTCTCTTCTCTTTCCCTGTTGCTATTGGTTTTGTTGTCCTATGCTTTCTCTCTCTCTGCTTTAAACCTTTGTGTGTGTGAGTCAATTGGTGAACCAGATGGAATGTTCATAGCATGCAACCGGTGATTTGCAGCCATGGCGTGACTGGAGCTATCTTTGACTGCTCTGTATGTACTACACGTGTCTGAGCCACCATTTGTGTTTCTTTTTTTTACAATTTGATTTTGGCGCATTGGATTTATAACCTTCATTAATTTTCGCCGAGTGGTGTTTGATTTTGTATTTGAGTGACAACTGATTCTTTGTTTTCAGATTACGCCAGCTTTCAAGATCAGTTCACAAAGATACATTCATTGTATTGTGTGAGCTTGGCATTTATGCCTTTTCTTTTGTTGCTAGTGTGGTGCGGTCAATCTTTTTTTATCATGTGTGTTTTTTGTGTTGCAGTGTGCTTATCACGATCTCAGGCTGTCAAGTGGTTGAGCTGCCTATGCTTCACCCTGAAAAGTTTGTAAAGCTGGGGATCGATCCTCCAAAGGGTGTTCTGTGCTATGATCCTCCTGGAACTGACAAAAGTCTGCTAGCGAGAGCTGTGGATAATCGAATTGATGCATGCTTTATCCATGTTATTGTTAGTGAGCTTGTCCAGAAATATGTTGGATAGGGAACTTGGATGGTTCGTAAACTATTTCAGGTGCCACATTACCAGTTTTGCTTTTTTCCTTAAACATTATCATCTTAATTTGGAATTTACTTGATGTATCTTTTCTCTGTTCCCCTTTGGAGATGGCTCACTCCAAAAAAGTTTGATAATAAAAAAGCCCAACTAAACATGGATAGACTAGTGCCTGTTTGGTATATGTGAGAGGGTAGGATAAGATAATTTAACATGGCCCAACAGTGTGATATCTGACGTTTGGTGTACAAGACAAGGCCCTAGATAATAATCTCAGCTCGTCTCGAATTTTGTGCAAATCCCTATTCAGATGTGTTTCACCTTGTTTGTGTATCTTGCCTTCTCCCCTCCGATAGCTTGTCTGAGGCCTCGATATCTCTTTCATTTTCCGCATTTGCTCTCTCTCACTGTCCATTATCGACAGCCCCTCGGTAGCCGTGGCTTGGCGGGGCCAGTAGCTGTGTCTTGGCGGGGCCAGTAGCCGTATCTTGGCGGGGCTAACCCAGACGGAAAGGTCTCTGCAACTGGGTTGGCAGCCATGGCGGGTACTCCCTCTCTAGCTGTTCGAATTTGGGGTTAAACGTTGGGAAGGCTGTGATGATTTTTGGGCAAATCTGAGCCTTCCTCTTCAATTTTGGTTTAATTTCTGTGTTAAATGTTGGCCTCCATCTATGTGAAGGCTTAGATCCTGTCTGACTGTGTCGATTCTGTGTGTGTCAATTCTCTGTGTGTGTTGTCGGTGGTGGTAGTGGTGAAGGTGTGAAGGAATTTGGGGTTAAACGTTGGGCAAGGCTGTGATGATTCTTGAGCAAATCTGAGCCTTCCTCTTCAATTTTGTTTTTTTTTCTCGGTTAAATGTTGGCCTCCATTTATATGAAGGCGTAGATTTTTTGTGAAGGTCGATTCTCTGTGTGTGTGTGTTTTCGGTGGTGGTGCAGGTAGGAAGGAATTGATGGGGTAGCGTGGTCGTGTGAAGGGGAAGGGGAAGGTGGAGATGGGCCGCAGCGGTGGAGGGGCTGTGGTGGTTGTGGGCCGCAGTGGCGGAGGGAGCTGTGGTGGCGATGGGCTGCGGTGGTGAGGAGGGAGCTGCGATGGCGGTGGGAACAAATGGTGATGTTACTGAATTGATGGGGTGGGCGTGGGGGACGAAGTCGTGGCTAATGTATCTCTCGACGTGGCCGGTGGAATGGACCCGGAAGAAGGGTGGGAAGTCATGGGCTATTTGGGTTGGGGGATAGGTGTTGAAGCTGCGGCTAATGCTATTCTGTGTGAATTTCTTTCTATTTTGTTGTTTTTTAATGTTATTTTTAGAGGAAAAAGATCAAATATTTTTTGCGTTGTTATGGCTGAGCGAGTAATGCAGAAATGCATTGGTGAGGGTGGGGGCTGTTTTATGCATTGCTATATAAATGCTTCTTCAATCTTTTTTTTAATGTTATTTTGATTTTATTTTTTATTATCTAATTAACTGGGCCGGGGGGTTTGGCGTTAGTTTATCAAAACCTAATCAAAATATAATTACTGAATTAATTAAATAATTACTGAATTAATTTATTTATTAAGCTTTAATTATCAATTCAGTAATTTAATAAATTTAAATTAAAAATGGACAATATAACTTTTGACAACTTTCAACAATTAATTCATTATCAACAAATTAATTAATCCTCATTTTTATCGAATAATTAATTTGGTAAAATGTAATTAATTTTCAATTTTGCTTAACAATTATTTTATCCTCAAATTAGCTTGATCAACAAAATAAGATTAATATACTCATATTTTTAGTAAGGGCAAAAATGTCATTTTATATCTTATCTATAATATAATCTAACTTACCAAACACCACACTTATTTTTATCTTGATTTTTATCTTGCATACCAAACAACAACACTAAATTCTTATCTTGTTGCTACAGTAAAGTTTTATCTTAAAGCCATCTTAATTTATCTATCTTGTTATGTCCTAACATGGCTACCAAACTAGCCCTTAAGGGTAAGTTTGGTAGGTTGGATGAGACAACTTAAGACATAATATAACTTAAGATAAGCTAATATGAATTGGATATATTGTGTATCTTTCGCAGGTGTTTGGTAGCTAACGAAAAAGAAGCAGATATGGTAATTATGTGTTTGTTATACAAGTTGTGTTTCTAGATTAAAAATTTGTTGGTCAAATATAACATCAAAAAAATAAGTAAATGACTAAATTGACCATTGTGAGTCCTAACTACAATTTACACAAATCTTTCTCTTAGACCTGTCGTCTACAATCTACAACCCTCCCAAGTCCAAAGAAGCAAGCTCAATTTTTTGGCTGCGGACGAAGAAACCCCACTTTTCTTACTCTCTCCGCCAGACGTGTAGTTTCAAAAATTGAACCGTCGTCGCCGAACAAGCAAGGATTCCGACACACAATAAGGTAAACGACAACTCCATCAGTTGAATCAAACAATAATCTATATCAAAATTAAATAAGCACAATATCAAAGTGATTGTTAATATGTGGTAATATTATCTCAGCGCAACATACATAATGATGATAAGAAAAACTTACACTGCCAAATTATATTTGCAAGTAAATCTTCACATCACATCTGCAAAGAGATATTGTACACATCCCAATCAAACCACAAAATTGATACTTTTTTGCTATTTTCAATATATAGTCATCCTTATGTAAATATTTTCAAACTTTGAAACGAGGTTGCGTATTTGCATGCTACGAAATCTCAAATTCAGGATATGGGAAAAAAATTCAGCCCTAAATACTGAAACAAATTATTACATAGCGAAACGCCGCAAAAAAAAATAACATTTGAAACATGAGCATAAATTAAGACAAGAAAAATTGTCTATCAATCGGGATTTCGGTGGAGTGAATCGATGTAGGAGGGACATAGTTAATACCTTATAGACACTGGAAGTCTAAGTCGGAACGCCGTCGGTCTGCAACGTAGCCTCGGAGATGGATTGGCTGATGGTGGTGAAGAAATTTCAGAAGACAGTCATCGTCGTCATGGGGTTTGCGGGAGCAGGGATGAAGGAAGTGAATTGGGGATGAAATGAGAGGGGTATATGGAATTGTGTCTATCTAACTAGGTCCAACTCCCAACGCAGGTTGCACTAACCGACGATTTTTGGTCCGACACACAAACTGCCCACAACGCGATTTTTCTCTCGGGCTTCGTCGGGCCTGGCTTGTAACACGGGCCAACTAGTTAATTTATCATTGATACCAAACACGAAAATAATCCTAGATAAAACACATTTTCCAGCCTTTACTTGCCTACCAAACGCATCCTAAATGAACTAAGTTAGCGTATTAAAGCCCAACTCATTAAATTAACTAAGTTAGCCAACCCATTAAATAAATAAAATACTATAAAAAATTCATTTTGCCCTAAAATATCAGATGGAGACGATGCACCAATCTCTTCTTTCTCAAAGATTTCTCTTCTTTTTCTTCTTCTTCTTCTTCTTCTTCTTCTTCTTCTTCATTACGGCCTGTAATCTTTATCTCTACTCATCGCCACTACTTCTCTTCTTATTCTGCTACTTTTCGGTGTCTTCCGCTAATTATCTACTCTTCTGCTTCTTTTCAGACGCTTGTTTCGAAATGCTTATTTCCATCACTCCCCAGCACGTCGACGTGAAGAAGGAAAAAAGCGAAGAGCAAACTGAAAAGAGAGGAAGAAGAGCGGTAAGAAGGAAAAGAAGTTGCCGCTGTGGACTCCCCGGCCGCGCCGCCGTTTAGCATCGGGTTAATTTTTCTTCGTTTTCTTCTTCAATAGATTGATAGGATACAAAGAGATATTTGTATTCGGGCGAGCTGAGCTCCTGTGTATCTTCTTTTGTAATATTTAGGATTCACAAAAATTGTAACATAACTTCAAAAAAAAAAAAACGACAGATAACAAACTAAAAAAGACCTTCATCAATATAAAAATAATAATTTTCAGAACAATATCTAACTTCTATATCTTCATATTTGTGGCCAATTGGATGTATAACTTTCTTTGATTTTTCGCGGATTGGTGTTTGGTTTTGAATTGGGTGAACTTGTGTCATTTGATTTTTCGCAGATTGGTGTTTGGTTTTGAATTGGGTGAACTTGTATTTATAGAGATTTGCTGAGATAGAGTATCTGATACGCTAGTTTCAATTCAAAATTACTGATACAAAATTTTTCATCTCACATAACTCAAGACCTCAAAAATAGCGTATCTGTATTTCAAACTGATTGCCCACAATCACAAGCTTCTTAAATTTAAGGTCAAATATATGCAGACGTCTGTCCTTCAAACGATTCCCTAACACAATCACATGCTTCTTAAATTTAAGGTCTGATATAGGTAGACGTTTGTTACATGCCATGCACACAGACAATCTATGGTCAAATGTATCATGAAAGTTTAGGTAGAGCCATAACCATATGTCTAAGTTTGACTTTATCTTTTCTTTTTCTTTTTTTCATATGGAGTCCATGATTCTTGGTGGGAAAAAGGTAATATTGTAAATAAATCCACATTGTTGCTTTTATATATGTAATAGATTGAGAATCTAAACTAATCTAGTATCAAATTTCATGAGATCTCTAGTGTACCAAATTTGGTGTCCTTAATATCAATTTGATTTTGATTTTGTAATCATTAATTAGGGTTGAATTTTAATTATTTTACTATTTAGTTTCACTTTATTATAGTGTATCATTGGGGTTGATCGATCTAAAGTTATAATATACTATATTTTTTTAGTTTTAATTTTTTGAAATAAAAATAAAGTATAATTCGTAATACTATAATAACTTTTATCTTTATAAAAAAATATTTAAATAATAGATATAATAATACAACATAGTGAACGACACCGGATTCTATCGCTTTGAACATGCAATGGTCAATCGTAATAAAGTAGCGGCATAATGGCAACACAGTTTTCCTTTCATCAACCACAATTTTGATGTTTGTGTTGCCACAATGATCGAAATTTGGCACGTGTAAGTATATCTAGGGATGCCTGATTTTTTCGGAATCGAAACCGCCAGTTTGGTTTTTGAACCGTAACCGCCGAAAATGGTTAAATCGAAATCGGAAATTCGGTCCAGCGGTTCGGTTACGGCTCCAAAAATGTAAAACCGAAACCGCCGGTTCTGGCGGTTAAACCGGCGGTTTCAGTCGTCGCAGGATAGGCTATAGGGCGGCAGGGCTATATCTGATGTTTCAGGCAAAACCGTCGGTTTCTGCTGCAAAACCGGCGGTTTTTGACAAAATCGACAGTTTTGCAGAAAATCGGTAGTGCCGGCGATTTTAGTATTTATTTATTTATTTCAAAATTCAAATTCAAAATTTTCTCGCTCATTTTTATCAATAAATACCCCATCATCATCCTCATTTCAACTCACTCCTCTTGTATTTACAAGAATTGTTTCTTCTCTATCTCCAATTTCTCTCATCTCTACCTCCTATTTCTCTCAACTTGTGCAAATTGTGTTTACTTTCACTACTCTACTTAGTTACTTACTTTGCAAATATAATTTATATTGACAAATTTACATAAATTACTCTATGTACGTACACACATTAATAGCAAATTATTAATATGTCTTCTTTTCGTTCTAACCTTGCCGATAAGGGTAAAATTGTTGCCCAAGATCAAAGTGATGCCCCCCAAGAGGAAAGAGAGCAACACCACGCCGAGATGCTCGAGAGCAACTCAATTTATTATCGAAACTAGTTGCTGCTTGTATGCAAGTGAGTTTGAAGAAATTGTTTAATTTTTATTTTTCAATTATAATTTATTATTAACTAAAGCAATTTAATTAGATTATATTATTTCATTATAATCTAATAATTTGAATACATGATATCTTTGTAGGCGGAACAATATACTGTAGCGCAAGCTTTGACAGGCATGACACGTGATAAGTCGATAATGTAGTGTGTTTATTCAGTCGTATAGTTAGTTAAAATGTGTGTTTGAGGGTCGTTAGTGCATGAATTCTCTATCAATTAGTTACGTTGATATGGTTTGCTGAGATTATACAGATAAGGCAGAAATCCAGCCCGTTGGAGCGAAAGGTGAGGAAAATACGGGTTAGAAGATAAAGAAAAGCACCACCCGACCGGGTGGAGCCATAGCACAAGCCACCCGACCGGGTAAGCCTGCCAAGAGGGTCCAGAGACTCCCACCCGACGGCGTGGGATGTGGCTACAAGGCCACCCGACCAGGTGGGGCATTGAACATATTCCAGAGGCTGCTACCCGGCCGGGTAGGACCTGCCCAAATGTGGTACCCGACCGGGTGAAACGACGGAGGCTATCCAGAGACTTCTACCCGGCCGGGTGGTGGCCATAGCGTAAGCTACCCGGCCGGGTGTGGACACGGCAGCTTTCCAGGGACTTCTACCCGGTCGGGTGGTGGCCATAGCGTAAGTGATTTAATGACACTTAGTATTTGGTTTGTAATCTACGAGTTAAATACTTCGAGAGAAGATTTAGCTTAGAAATGGTGATTGCCCTAGTTTATCTTGAGTCACGATTCAACAAGGAATTTAGGATTATATCTACATGAATTACATGGTCATTGGATCCTTAGGATTAACCCGTTTTTTCCTCATTTCTTCGATATCGTTTGCGTTTCTCATTTAGTTTAAGCTTTAGGTCTTAATTTGTGAACTCTTGCATGTTTGCTTAGTGAAATCGATATATTGAAATTCGGTGTTTAAATAGTGATTGATTTATAATCATAATACTTAGAATTAGTATAATAGTCTCTGTGGGATACGATACTCTTGCTTGCCTTTTACTATAATATCATTGTACGCTTGCAAGTATAAGTCGATTAAATTAGGACGAGTCAATGGACCGAAATTGGCAGCAAATTTTGGCTAAACGAGCCAAGGAGAAGGCCGAGAAAGAGAGGCTGATATGCATGCATGGTGGTATGCCAATGCACACCAAAGAAAATTGCTTTAAACTCATCGGCTATCCAAAGTGGTGGGAGGACAATCGAAAACAGAATCAAATCGATCGGGCTAAAGCCACTGTTGCCACTGGTGAGGGTGAACCAGTTGTAAACGGTGTGGCTTTTACAGTGGGAGACCCCCGGACAACCAACACCGTTGGCTGCAATCATTGGCTACAAGAGTGCGACGGAGCGGCGGATCTCGGGTTTTTAGGAGAGAAGACGGCGCCGATATGAATGGAGAAAGGAATGCAGGTATAGTGCCAAACCCCTCAAACTTTCCAAATATTACACAATATACCCCATTTGACAAAGAATTGTTAGTTAGCCCCTCAACTCCTAATAATTATTTGGTCACCCCCTTGTAGGGGTGCCCAATAAAACCGGAACCGGCGGTTGGAACCGGAACCGCTGGTTTTTGAACGGAACCGGCGCCCGGCGGTTAAACCGGAACCGTGAAATCAAAGGTTAAGGTTCGGTTACGGTTCTAAATTTTCGAAACCGGAGCCGCCGGTTCCGCGGTTTTCGTAGGGTAGGGGTAGGGTGCAGGCCTATGCTGTCGGGTGTCAGAAAACCGGCGGTTTCTGCGCCCAAAACCGCCGGTTTTGGCGGTTTTGGCGCAGAAACCGACCGATTTCAAATTTTTTTTTTTTTTAAATTCAAATTTCAAATTTCAAATTTCAAATTTTTCCCACTCATTTTCATCTATAAATACCCCCACATCCCTCACTTCTA
>JAYDZE010012665.1:0-28464 GCA_034509125.1 Monilaria moniliformis
TTTTTTTTTTTTTTTTTTTTTTTTTTTTTTTTTTTTTTTTTTTTTTTTTTTTTTTTTTTTTTTTTTTTTTTTTTTTGGTTTTTTTTTTTTTTTTTTATGTTTTTGTTTTTGTTTTTGTTTTTGTTTTTGTTTTTGTTTTTTTTTTGTCCTGTGCCTAAGAAAGTGGTTGTTTGGGTGAACTTGCAGATTCAGAGGGAAGTATACCACTATGGGAGGCCATGCTTGGCATGCACAAGCAAGTTGTTAAGCTATTGTCGGACAATGGCGCTACAATAGCCACTGGTGATGTTGGTCTGTTTGCTTGCAGTGCTGCTGAACAAAATAATCTGGATTTACTCAAGGAAATTGTTCGACGTGGAGGGGATGCCACTCGATCAAAGAGCAATGGCTGTACGGCTCTCCACGTTGCAGTTTGTGAAGGCAACTTCGAAATGGTCAGATTCCTCCTTGACCAAGGTGCTGATGTATATAAGGGGGATGAAAATGGCTGGACAGCAAGGAACCTTGCTGAGCAGCAAGGGCACGACGAGATTAAGGAGCTCTTTGATTCTTATAAGGGGTCCAAGACTGAAGAACCTACTGTCACAATCCCTGAGGAGCGCCATGGAGTTCGTTTCTTGGAAAAGTTTAGAAGTGAACCAACAATTTCACCCGTTAACCAGGACTCCTCGTTTCCTGTACCCGATGCATCATGGGGAAGGACTCGTCCTAGGCGCAGGACCAGTAATTTCTATAATTCTCTGTTCGGAATAATGTCAGCGGCACAACTGGGAGACGACAGCTCACATTTGCCTGTAGACAACAATGCTACAGGTGCAGCACCGGCAGTTAGAAGAACTTATGCTGCCAGAGTGACTGTGAGTTGCCCCGAGAAAGGGGATATAGCAGGAAAGCTCGTCCTACTTCCGCAAAGCTTTCAAGAACTACTTGAAATCGGGGTAAAGAAGTATGGATTCGTTCCTGCCAAAATTTTGAGCAAAGATGGTGCTGCAATTGATGATATACAGCTGATCAGAGATGGTGATCAATTAGTCCTTGTGAGTGATGATAGGAACTATGAAACGGATTGATGTTTGCTTCTTTTGACTGAAAAGTGGTCACTTGTTTCCTTAAATCTCTTATGTTATCCACAACCATTTCTTTTGACTGGAAATGTAAATTAGACCCAGCTTATATATTTATATATATATATACACCATCAATAAAATTTTCAATGCGCACAAATTGAAGTTGAAGATAAGTGTGTAACAATGGGCTCTTTCACCAACATGGGACTATTCTAGTGAAAATGCTCATATGCTCAAGGCATGTATGCTTCCAAATTAGATCAACATTAGAAGAAAAAAGGAAATTAGGGGATTCTCACAGATTTAACTGCATATATCTGTTGTCTTTGGAGCTATGAAGAAGAAGGCCTCACCAAGGCGAATGGTGTGTATCTCAACCATCAGCTAGGAGGGAAGAACTACAGTTTGTCGATCTTTTATGGTTTCCGGTTCCACGGCGTCAATGTTCTTTCATCAACTTAATCTGGTACGTTGAAGAAATTGTCTTTATCTTTATCTTCTTTTTGTCTCCTCCTGCTAAACATCTGTTGTTAAACACAAACCTAGTTTGTCAATGTTCTAATAGCAGTTCACTAAACCCATACCGCGGTTCCTTTTGTCTGGTCAGAAGTACTAGTACTCCAAAGCCTACAATAACCGCAACTTTTATTACCTGAGAAGTAAACAAACAGAATGACACGTCACCCCATTAAACTTTCATGACAACAGAAGGAAAATAAGCTGCGTATGAGTTTGATAATTGAACACAAATCAAGGTTTGGAATTTACCTGTCCCATTAGTCCATTAGATGAGTCATTTGGAGAGCCAGCAGATCCTGATTCTGTCTGGTGATCAAGTTTTTTCGGAATCTTTCCCATCTCACGTTCTTTTTCATGCATTGAGCTCTGCAGATACATATGTATGAACAATTAGAAATGGCGGGAACAGTATAATGCAGTGCAAACTTTAGTCAAAAATCTTACAGAAATTATACCTTCTGTGTCTCTGACGAAATGTTGTTTGCTTGATGGGTTTTGGCTTTGTTCTTGTAATGCCCTACTATTTTCGTGTCCTGCTCACCTGCAGTTATGATACACAAATGACTCGTGTTATCCAGAAATCCACATACCAGGGGTTTGAGCCGAATCATATTCTTCTTTATAGTATTCTAGTGATTTTTGTTTCAGGTTTGAAGCCACTTGAGCATTAATCACTGTTGAGCTGTTCAAGCTGGTTCCTCTTCCTCTCCCACTTCCTTCTGCAGCTGAAGATTTGGAAGATTTCAGCAATCTTGAGGAAAGCTCATCAGTTTGAGGTACTTGAGATCGTTCCTCACTCATTCTTCCAGAACTAGTTGCTGTTTCTGAAGCTAATTGCCTCCTTATATCAACTGATGATTTTACACCATCCTCAAGTATTTTTATGCTTGAAGATGCTCTCGACATGCCCTCTGCAAGTGGATCATCACTTTGCTCCGAAAAAGTAGGTGTTACAGTTGCTGGCATCTCCTTCTCGACCTGAGGTGCTTCACATTCGCTCAAAACATTACCACCTCTTCTACTGACTGCAGTTGGCAGTTTGTGCATGTTCCTCAGGTGGCGATCCTTAAAACCAGTCAAAGTTTTATCAGCTGGAGAGACGACACTCTTTGTTGGCCGGTCTTCCAAGAAGCCTTCCTTACTAGATCTGTTTAACTGAGATGGCACAGATGCTACTCTCTTCATGGATTTCACTTCCTGCTTCAAGTTCAATGGTAAAAGTTCCTTTTTATGGTAAGAAAAAGAAAAAGAGAAAGAAAGTAAACAATTTGGAAACCACATTAACATAACTAAATTAAAATACCTGAATTTGGCTAGTTTCAAAGGCACTAATCATTTTTCTCACATTGCTGGGAATTTTCCTCACAGGGCCTTGTTTTTGAGGTTTTCGAACAAGATGATCATCCTGCAACGTGGAGGCAACGAAACTGCTCTTGTCCGATATGGATGATCTGGACAACTCGGACGAGGGCCCATCCCCATTGTCCGATCCTACAGTAGCAAGTTGTGGAGTGTCAATTCTGTCATCCGCTACTTGAGCAGATTCTACGTGGATTTCATGTTCAACAGGAGAAGATGGGGCATCTTGAATTCCATCTGCAGTATTCTAAAACAGGTAACTTTTGATTGTTAGGTCGAACAAAGAAATTTCTTCCGTATGATTATTTTACAATGACAATGGGAATCAGAACAACTGATAACTCCTTAACTGGGATTGCAGTATCAATGACAGGCCCTTCATCCATCCGGAGACTAGACAGTGTGACGGCAGAGGAAGCAGCAGAGGCTGGAGACGAACCAGCTTGAGAAGCTTCAACTTTTGGGCTAGTTATATCTATTTCAACAAACCCTTTTTCGGAAGCTTAAGACATACAGCAACGCTACAATCACTAAAATTCTCTCTGAGAAAAGGAAGACTTGAGCAACATTAAAACTAGAATGCCATAAGTGTAATGAATTCCTATTCAAGTTACTCAGAAGTTCACTTTCCAAGAACAGCAGTGAGTGCTGACCTAAGATTTGCTGTTCATTTTCCATGGCCGCCTCTGCAGAGTCAGACGTGGACGCAACAGCTTCCAGAAATCGAAGTTTAATGTTTGGATTCGTTCCAAGTTTCTTTTTCATTGCAGATTCTCTCTGCAAAGCATAGAATATAAGCCAGAAGCACAGTCACACAACTAAAGGTGAGGACTCAATGCATATGCAACTGCATATCATAATCACTTAGAATTTGAATCCTTCAAAGATTTAAGATGTCATGTTTCTCACAAGCAAGAACAGTGCTAAATACTTGACAAGCTGGAATACTTCATATTTCTGAATGTATGAAACTATGAAATCAAGAATCATTAGAAATTCATAGAGAATCAATCAAGAAAACCTCCTGCAAAAGAACTAGGTACAATATTGCAAGGAAAGAAAAATACCATAACACGAATGCGGCTGCGATCCTCCTCACTAAGAGTGAAGTGAAGCTTCAAGTGCACATGTCCACCTCCATTGATGGAGAAAACCTCATCCCAAGATCCCTTCTCAATGATCTGCATTGTCCGAATATCTATGCCACGGAACAGCATAAATTTAAATTAAGATAATAAAAAAAATATAACCAATACATAGAGCACAATGCTGTGTAGGAGGAGTATGTTAGAACATCGTAACTAGGCAACAAACCTTGATGAGCTATCTCATTCCCCCCAGCATCAAGAAGGGCAACAACTATGTTTTCACGAATTCTCGTTATGGGGCTGTCAAAACATCATCAGTTTCCTATTTACTAAACTGCATATATACATGTCACATGAAGTTTACAGTTTATAAAGATTCTTGAAATGAAGTTGAGAATCAGAATCATTACAATGAGAAGTCCCCTTTGTCCAAAGTCTGATACTGCCTCTTCCCCATCGAAACTGCTCAAATAAATTGAAGACGAATCAGATCAATAAACACCATTATAGAAAGAAAACTAGCAAGTCTTAATTCATTTACCTTTGAGGGATTTTGCAGAAGATGAGACTCCCTTGAATTCAAGAACTACAGTTTACCAATATTGAAACAGTGTAAAATCAGAGCTGGGGCCATACACAGAGAATTATCAGTTGCAAATGCAGTTCAACACACCTGTAACATGTATGGTTCCTGGCATTGGAGAGTATTAAGCTCAAGAAATTAAGTTGTGAACAGTTAATTTGAGCCAAATCAGCAAGAAATTGGGAGATAGAGGATTGGTTGAGAGGGTATGGGTGGACGGATTTAAACATGATGGGGTCCATAAATTTGTTAACCACCTCAAAAGGGCAGAGCCAAAATCTCTCCTTCTGTCTCACTCACCTCTTCAAACGGATTTATTCAACTGTAAATATCTTGTAATTCTATTTTTCTGAATTTTGCAATGTATTCTACTTCTTGAATTTGCATGCAATGGGAAATTACAGCAATATATTTCTCACTTGAATAGTAATAATACTAATAATAATACATGTTTATGTCCACCACTGACATCAAATTAAAAAAGAAAACAGATTAATTAAGACATGGGAATCTGGAATATACCTTTCTACTAGAATGAGAAGACAATTTTAAAATGAAAAAAGAAAAAAGCCAGCGGTTTGCACCGTTGGATTTGAAACTGCATAACCTGGTAGTGGTACTATACATAAATTCCTAATCATAATAATAATGTTTTTACGCTAAAATAACAACAATAATAATAATAATAATAATAATAATAAGTAATTAATACACTTACAGACAGATCCCATAAACGTCTATATCATTATTTCTTTATTTGCATTCAAGTGTGTGGTAGTCACTAGGTCTAGATGGTCCTGCCCTTTAGCCTTCAGATAGAAATGTTGAAATAAAAGTTCATTTCGTTGTTCAAGGTTTTACATGCATTTCAATTTCTCTGTCGTGAAAACAAAAAGAAGATATTTTCATAAAAGAATATGGAGACTCTCTTTCTTTACTTGAAAACACACTAATTATATTTGGAAAGTAATGTTAGGTATATAATTTTTGACATGACATAAACTTGTATGAGATTAATGAATTATTGTACAATATTATTATATTCATGTTCTTATTATGCCAACATGATATTTTGCAAACAAGCATAATAACAATCTATAAGGTTACAAACACCATTTAGTTTCCATTGAGGATCTAAGCATTTAGCTACTAAATATACGGTAGGAATTTCCTTAAAATATTTTAACAATTTTATAACCATATAATATATTGTAAGTTGTAGTTGTTGATTTTGTCTAATTTTTTTCATACAACCATTGAAACTAAGTGCTATATACACGCAATGCTTTAAAACACGAACAAAAGTACAATAATAAACTTCAGATAGTTCAACATTTGTAGTTTTAAATTTTTTAAATAATTTAAATAATTCCATGCATTGAGTCCAACAATTCGGTAATAAACAAAATTCTAAATCAGTTTGAGTTCTAAAAAAATCACATAAATATTCTTTATGTTCTAATGTTGAGTTGATCATATCATAAGTGGAGTTTCGTCTAGTTGATACATCCATAACAAAATTAGTATATCTAATTTTTTTATTATGACAATATTCTTGCCATTTCTTTCCTATAACTCGTTTATTATGAATTATTTTACGGCATTTCTAATTGGCGCTACATAATCATTAAACATAGTTAAAGCATCTTAAACACATAAATTTAAAATGTGACATATACATCTAACATGAAAATATTGTCCATTAATTATAAGGGCACATGCATTAATCAATGCCTAAATACTAGCAATATTAGGAGAGGCATTATCAAAACCAACAAAAAATATTTTATTAATTAATTGATATTCATTTAAAACATAAAAAATTAATTATGTTATGGCTTGGACAGTATGTGGTGATAGAAATTCCTTAAATACGATCAAATGTTTGTTTGATCCCCAACTATTCTCTATAAAATGAACCGTAATTTCCATATAGAAATTTTTGTCATATGCATCAGTTTACACATCAGAGCAAATAGAAACTTTGTGATCTAAGTTAATTAAATATTTTGTTAATTCTTTTATCTTATCAATGCATTGTCTCACTATAGATCTAATCAATGAACTTCTATTTATTTTTTTAGCACATTGATTATAACTTTTTTCATACTATATCCATATTTATCATCATCATCATATGCATTAAAAGGCAAATGTTTCATAGTAGCATATCTAGCCATTACACCAGTTGCATCTTTATGGTCATATTTAAAAAGAGAATGTGTACTTGTTTGTGAGGAACCTATAGGAGTGACCATGTCGGGTTGATAGTTTAGTTGAGTTTGGGTTGAGCCGATCCCAAAATTCACCAGGTGATGTTTCTTCATGTGCTTGATGAAGGTATTGTATCCTCCAACGTGGGTAAATTTGTATTTTGCATTGCAATAGTTGCAATATACAATGAATTTTTTAGGATGACTCGAATCCTCCACCTTCTTGAAATGCTTCACGAAGATGATGGATGTCTTAGCTCGTTGATCCTTTCGTGGTGGGGTGGCATTTCTTCTTCTTCTTCTTCTTCTTATTCTTTTTTTTTTCATCGTCCGAGTAGCGATCCGCTTGCATTTGGCGTAGTTGCTGGTAGTGGGAAGGTTGTTGAACCTCGTCACTAAATATGAAATTGAAATCATCGGCTGATGTGTTGAAGAAAAGATTGGAAATTTCATGGAGGACGTTTATGTTCATGGTGTTCATGCCCCTCAAGGCATTGGCAGCATCATATTCCTTCTCCTATAATCAAATCAAATATTGAAACTACATTATAATCTAATCAAAATATTCAAATGATTGAAATTATTAAACTAAGTAAGTAACAAGTTCTTCACACTTATTACCTGCAATCGGACAGCAAGTTCTTCATCTAAAATATTGAGTTGCTCTCGGCGTGATATTTTCTTTGATCTTATGGATTCATTTTGATATTGGGCAATACTTTTACCGTTATCAGCACGGTTAGAACGAGAAAAAGACATATTCTTGAATGAATAAAATAGTTTCAATGTGTGTGTGAATGAAGATAATTGATAGTAGCAAGTAGCAACTAAGCAACAAGCAAGTAAATAAACACAATTTGCACAAATAGAGAGAAATTGGGGTAGAGAAGAGAGAAATTGGGGTATAGAACAGAGAAATTGGAGGTTGAGAAGTGAGAAATTTTGTTAACACAAGCGAAGTGAGTAGAAATGAGGGATGATGGGGGTATTTATAGATGAAAATGAGTGGGAAAAATTTGAAATTTGAAATTTGAAATTTAAAAAAAAATAAATTAAATCGGCCGGTTTTGGCGCAGAAACCGCCGGTTTCTGACACCCTAGGCCTGCCCTACCCTGCACCCTCCTACGTGGCACGCCGAACCAGCGGTTGGAACCGTGGAACCGGCGGTTCAACCGCCGGTTTCGGTTTCGTATCGTTGGAACCGGAACCAAACCGCGGTAACCGGTTTCACGGTTCCGGTTGAACCGCCGGCGGCCGGTTCCGGTTTGAAAACCGGCGGTTCGACGGTTTTTTTGGGCATCCCTTTCGGGCAATATTAATGAACCTATATTTGAGTTTCGGGCAATATTAAATTTATGATTGTTCTCTTATATTGCAAATTTGTCATAAGAAAAATGAGAGGTAAAAGAAGTTGGAAAATTTTTATCAAAATTTAGTGGTTCCTACTTTTTTAATCTCGTATGATAGCATATTATTATATTATTATTTGGTAATAATATTGTCATGAATTGGAGTGAAAATGAAGCAAAAAAGTGTTGCAATTTTTTCCCTTGTGCCCCGGATAAAGGTGTTGCAATTTTAGAGTAAAAATATATGATTTTCACACTTTTCCATCAAAGAGAACATGCCTTTAAAAATTTCTTTACTCTAAGTATGACACAATTGAATTTCATATTTCATTACAAATAAAAGAAATACTACTAAACAACAAAACTTATAATAATTAAATTAAAGGAATAATTAATGTCTCAAACCATTTGATTGTTGTTGCTTCACATATAGAATTAGTCAATAAAAATGAATAAAAATTTCCCCCAAAAAAAAAGAATATAAATATTTACCTCAATTTTGATGTTATTTTTACAACCCTATTTTTTGTATTCGTAAGCTTTATACCAATTACCTAAAAAGGATAATTAAATGCAATATTATTTGGTGTCCTCAAATAGGATTCTGAATAACCATTTCCTTAAAGGCCTGCTTATATAATTATAAAGCCCATCTGGAAATTATAATGAGATCCAGCTCTTTCACTTTTTTAGTTTACTTAATTTGTTACCATATTTAAATATCTTCATTTTTGGTGCCTGATCTTGCAAGATTTTTTTAGTTACGTCCTGTGTTTATTTTTTTGGGGCAGAAATAAGGTCAGTCGTATTAAATTTTCAAAGCACATATATAATTCTATAGTTTTATTGGTATTAATTAAAATTAGTTTCCTTGTATTTTATGTGCAATGAAAATATAAGGCCCAATTTTAAATTAATAAAATGAAATCCTCATTCAGGGAATAATTACAAGAGCTCGGTTTTCATATATAAGAATATTACTTGAAAAATAATAAAAACGAAGTATAAACAGAATAATATATTTAGTTGTTTCCAATCCACACAAATTAAAGCCAGATGACACGATTTAGACCAAGACTAAGTCTTTTCTGGGATTACTTTTTTGTGTATATATGGAAAAGCATATTTTCTGGTTATAAGTATAACATCTCCCTGTCGCATTCAACTCATCTTCCAACCCGTGTGGTTGGGTCCGAATAATTCTAAATTGGAAAATAACCTAAAATAACCGTCATATCAAATTATTTTTAGTGACCAATGCAAAATCACTTGAGCTCACTAAAAAAAGTATATATATAATATATATTTTTCTGAAATTGATAAAATATCTATTTAAAGCAAATCATGATGGACAATATTATTACATCAGAAGAAAGAATAGTAACGATTGGTTAGCACACTGATTTTCATTAATAAAACTGAAACTTATGAGTAAAGGTGAGAACCCATTTTAGAAGTTAGAAAGTTAAAAAAAAATATAAAAATATGAGAGAAAATATGCATGTTTATTTGAGAAAAGAAACATCAGCAGAGAAAAAAGTCTCTGAGGAATACTATAAATAGTATTCTTCCTTGCCATCCAATTAAGAAAAATAAAATGACGGTATACTTAATTTCAATTATTCTCATCTTATTTTTGTTTAATTTGTATGGAAGTTAATGAATGTTTATTAATTTCTGTAACAGAAGATTGTTATAAAGGTGTGTTTGGATGGGAGGAGGTGTCTGCCTAAGACTTTAAAGATTCTGAATTATATGTTGAAGCTCATTTTTCCTTATGAGATCATTTGGAAGAGACGCATTTGCACTGATAAATTAAGAAGAAAGGCAATGAAGATTGCAGCAGTTTCACCAGGTAATTAACATCAGCATTCGGTCTTTGATTTTATTGAGGAAATGTTCGCCAGGTAAAAACAAAGAAAATGGGCTGCTTCAAAAAAAAAAAAAAAAAAAATCCCATCTTGCCTAGGAAATATATCTATCTTAAAGAGCATGTGATGTGAAAAGAGTGTAATGTAAATGAAAGTATATGTATTCCATGATTCTCCATCAAAGAAAAGGCACCTCAATACTCCAAATCCCAAGAAATCAACACATATATATTTGTTTGTAGGGTTTGCATCAGTGGCGTTCGAGCGAGACGAGAAAAGTGAGTTGGTGGTCACCGGAAAAGATATCGACGCCGTCAAACTCATCCAGTCATTAATGCGAAATGTAGGCTTTGCCCATATTAGAAGTCTCGAGTAAATTGGAATAAATTAGATTTGAAGTCAAAAGTGTTTGTACAAGTCAGGCAATCCATCAAGTTTTTCCTTTTCCTTTTCTAACTTTTTTTTCTGCTTCTCAAGTTTAAACCAAAACCATTATTTTGTATATCATCTCAAAACACTTTAAACTATAATTAAGTACTATACTATGATGACAATGTAGAGAAAAATCATAGATTTCTCATTAAAAAGGATCTCAAATTGATTAATTTGAATCGAAAATTAATATGGGAATCCTAACATTTAGCAAGTGCAAGATTTTTTTTTTTTCACTTTGTTCAAATTCATAAAAATCATATTTCTAAAAATGTTTATTTTCTCGCCAACCAAACGAATCACTCATGATTATAATGTAAATGCTGATAAATATTTATAATACTAAAAATCTATAATGGGCCTGTACTGGTCTTGAAGGGAGTTAAGATTACAACTAGGCCTTGCTTTTGCCAACTAAAATCCATAATATAAAAAAATAAAAAATAAAAGTCATGAATAATACATAAAATTTAAGCATAGACATTATTCATATTTTGGCCACACATTTCTTGGATAACAAAACAGACGAAAACCTCAACCATGCCACTGAAACTTTTCCATAGCAGCCTATTTCCCACACCAAAGCTTCTACCTCCATCACATCATCTCGCATCCAATCTCTCCTCGGCGCCTGCGTTGTTGCAGCTCAAGAATGGAACAACGACGACAACGATAACAACCCAGCTTAGAAACCGAAGGCGGAGGTTCCCTACTGCGGCAATCTCAGCTTCATCTGCACCACTCGATTTAACAGAGGAAAATATCGAGCAGGTTCTCATCGATGCCAGAACGGAGGCAAGTCCTCTTCATCTCAGCAACTCAAATCAAATTTCCACAAACACTATCACTGCACTTACCTCACACTTTAACCTTCTTGCAGCTGGGACAGCTCTTTGACACTTCAGTTAACATAACAGGTGACATTTCTCACTTGTGATGATTCAGCAGTGCCACGAATTTGAATGTAAAATATATCTAATAATGCGGATTGAATAGGAAAAGTCGAACTTGCAGAATTGGATGGACCTTATGTGAAGATCAGGCTCAGTGGCCGATTTTGGCACAAACGTTCCACGGTTTTGGCTAGGTTGGGGAATTACTTGAAGCAGAGAATACCTGTAAGTGCTGATCCTCTTTCTGTGTGCTAAATTTCACCTTCGTATGAAGATCATGCTGAGCTCGTTTCTGGGCTTCCCTGTCTCAGGAAATTTTGGAGGTGGACATAGAAGATGAGAAGCAGCTTGATGATAGCCCTGCAAATTTCTGACACAGAGCTCACAGTGTCATTGAAACACTAATCCTGTTAGATTTATCATCAACTATCTCAGTTTAATGGAGCATGAACATGATTTTGATAATGAATCATTTCAATCTTTAAATGTTGAGAGAATATCACGATTATCTATTGCATAAATGAGTAACTGATAAAGTAATAGAAAAACAAATGATTGATTAGCACAACGATACATAGTGCAGGTAGAGGAATTCTATTGGGATATAGCCCTCATATCATTCGCGGACCAGAATGAGATTGTGATCAAACCCTGCAACGGCTTGCAAAACATCAGAACCCTCCAAATTTTCGACCAACATAGGTTCGGCTTCATCAGCAGAGCTACCCGCTCCGAGCCTGCCATTTCTACCACAGCCCCAACACCAAACCTCCCTCTTCTCTGTTACTGCAATAGAATGCACCCGCCCTCCGGAAACAGAAACAGGCATTTCACCAATCAAACTGTCAACAACGAGGGGCATATTGTCTGGGCCGTCTCTCCCAAGTTGAGAACTCTGGTTCCATCCCCATGTAACAATAGTTGGTCCATCTTCTGTGTTGCAGATAGCTAAAGAATGCCCCATCCCTGATGCTACACTGATTGGCCGGAGGCCAAGGTCGATAACATGCAATCCTAAATCTTCTGTCACTCTACCTAGTTGGCCGTACACATTGCTCCCCCCCACTTAGAAGAGTACCATCCCCTGGAAAACGAATCCATATTAGCTTACGAATTGCCCCATCACATGATATGCCTGCCTATCAATGGATAACAAAGACTTACTGCATAATATTAAGGAATGATCAAGCCCACAAGCGACATCCACAACTTCAGCATCACCGACTTCTTCGATCAAAGTAGGCTCCCAGATGATAGGCATGTCCTTTTCCTTCTCCATTGCTTCTGAAACCTGTTTCTCAGCTGCTTCAATCATCATATTCTTATTTGCACTCAATGATTTCACTTTTTCAGCCATGGAATCCAACGGTGAGGCCTCCAAAGATCTACCAATCCTCCCTAATCTACCATCTGCATAATAACCCCAGCCAAACAATTTCCCATGTTTAGTCAGAGCAAGAACATGTCCCCAACCAAGTGAAACCTGCAAGATCATATAATCGAAAAGCATTAGCACAATCAGCGAAACAACTTCACACATGAGCTTTCTTACCTCCTACCAATCATGTTAACAGGGTCCGGAATGCTACCTAGTCTAATTTTTAACAGTTCTATGAATTTATTCTACCTTAAACTAGTACGAAGACCACCTTAACTATCTCTTGTCCGAGAAGTGATTCAACCCTAGCCGGTAAGACAGCCTCGGTGACATATTTTCCAAGACCTAGCTGTCCACGCTTCGACTTCCCCCACACCCACAATGCACCATCATCTCCAATAGCAGAAGATACAACACCAGATCCAAACGCAGCTCGAACCATCACCTTATCCAGCCCTTCCACTTTTTGTGGTTTACTCCACGTCTCTCTATATTAAATACAAATAAATTGTATTATCTAAACAATCATAAGAAGCATCTTGCATTCAATTATCATGCAAAAGAACAATCTTGAATACAAAATTCAAGCTATCTCTAGAGGACTAAGAAAAGCACGCATAAAATTGAAATTTTCAGCATGAATAAACTCAACATGCATTTTGACTGTAAAATCAGGCAGTGCCAAAAATCTCTAGTTTTCCATTTGAATTATAAAGATGAAATTCAATTGTGTAACATATCATTATTTACAGACATATGAGATCATCCACCACAATTTTGATTTTCATTGTAGCTAAAATCCATGAACAAATTTGAGGTAAATAATACTCCCTCCGTCCAACAAAAATAGTCTCGTTGGTGGACGGAGGGAGTATTAGAAAGAAACTTCACAATTTGTTGGGGGGGGTGGTGGGCAAAACCTAGGAGAAAGCGGGCCACGGCCGAGCTGTGATTCGTTATTCCGGCCCCAAGACCAAACGTGGCCCTCAGAAGTGACGGCAAGAGAGTGGTAGTGACCGGCGGCGACGCCGCAAACGTCAGGCGGCAGGCCCGGTATAGGAGTGGGCTCGTAGGCGTCGGAGCCCAGCCCGAATGGGGAGTTATGGAGACCCAGTGCACCCTGGGAGTCGTCGCCGAAGCTCATGACGGTGGTTTTGAGGGACATCCATCGGCGGGTCGGCCCGATTAGAGGGCCGGATCGGGTTATGCAAATTTTGTTGATGAATCGAAGCATTGCGCGAGTTTAGTTGTTAGTGAGTGACTGAAAATGGTGGAAAAGAGTTATGCTTTACTTTCAGCTGGTAAAAGGCTTGTAAAAAATTTCTTAGTGATTTATATATTAGATATTTATTTTACTTTTACATTCGCACATCGGTTTATATTGTATAGTAAATAGTCATCTTATTATATCTAATTTACTGGTTTATCCATCTTATTTGAATTATTTGTTGCAATAAAGAAGTCCATAAATTTAAGATTCATATCTTAAATTATTTTTTAATAAAGAAAGAAAAGAAAAGGGAAATTAACAATTAAGAGAACAATACAAACATACCAATAATTCTCCATTTAGGCGGTTTATTGAATTATTTAGTCAACTTTGAACATTTTCTGATTTTGAATATTATTTTTCTTAATTTAAATACACGAATTTTCAAGTTATAGAAAAAAAAAGTTTTTGAAATTAAATTGCCCCCAAATCTACGTGTATTTACAGGTTAAGAAAAATCATATATTAAAACAGAGAAGAGTCCAAATATAAGAATCGGAATTCCATCCCTGAGGTGGCAAACTCCCAACGTAGTATCTAAGTCTTTATCCAATAAATAATGCCACATGTGCCTCTTCTATTTGACACCAAGATCCCAACTTTATCCTTATTTTCTCACTTGTTATGTTATGCACCACAATTGAATCACAAATTCTTGATTTCCTGAGTTAACTCGTAACAATGGCAACTCAGGCATTGGTCTCTTCATCATCCATTTGCTCTTCAGCAGAGGCCGCTAGGCAGATTCTTGGAGGGCGGCCGCCGCTGTCCTCCAAGAAGGTTTCCTTGGTCGTAAGAGCTTCTTCTTCTACTCCTCCCGTTAAGGTAAGTTAACGTCTAATTTTTTTGATGCTACACTTGTGTGCATGGGAAATGAGGTTTTTCCTTTTTTGGGTGGTTGTTTCAGCAAGGAGCTAACAGGCAGCTTTGGTTTGCATCGAAGCAGAGTCTATCCTACCTGGATGGCAGGTGATTGTTTTCTCTACTTGACTTTCAATTCATTTTTTTTGATGGATATTATTAAATTGGTTAAAGAGCTATGTTAAATTAAAAGTAATTGAATTTGCGACAGCCTCCCTGGAGACTTCGGGTTCGACCCATTGGGACTCTCAGACCCGGAGGGCACCGGAGGGTTCATCGAGCCGAGATGGCTGGCCTACGGAGAGATCATCAACGGGCGGTTTGCCATGTTGGGCGCAGCAGGAGCCATTGCACCAGAAATCCTGGGGAAAGCAGGCCTGATCCCTCCAGAAACAGCTCTCCCATGGTTCCAGACCGGAGTCATTCCCCCGGCAGGAACCTACAACTACTGGGCTGATAACTACACACTTTTCGTGCTCGAGATGGCCCTAATGGGATTTGCCGAGCACAGGAGGTTCCAGGACTGGGCCAAGCCAGGCTCCATGGGGAAGCAGTACTTCTTGGGCCTGGAGAAGGGTTTGGGAGGATCAGGTGATCCTGCCTATCCTGGTGGCCCGTTTTTCAACCCGTTAGGATTCGGGAAAGACGAGAAGTCGATGAAGGAGTTGAAACTCAAGGAGGTGAAGAATGGGAGACTAGCTATGTTGGCAATCTTGGGATATTTCATACAAGCTCTGGTGACCGGCGTCGGGCCATACCAAAACTTGCTGGATCATCTGGCTGATCCTGTCAACAACAATATCTTGACCAGCCTCAAATTCCATTAGGTCTATCAGAGATGTTGTGCTCTCTCTCTTTGTCCTGTTTCGGAATTTGTATCATCCATATTTTGTAGGTTTACTATGAGACTACCAAAGACTGTAATTTGTATCACAGATTATGATCTAAGACTTTGATCAAACGATGGAAAACTTGATTCCATGGAAGTAAAATGAGGAGTGATATAATTTATATTTTAGATTGTGGTATACTACAAATCGATTGCGCTTGAACATCAACTTGTAGATACCTAGCCTTGCAGGGTTGTAAGGATTGAATACGAACACGAGCATAAACACAAAAGATGTTATGCTTAAACGATTCTAGAGATAATCAATTCAACTACAGTAGAGAAAAATTGAGCCATATAACCGAAATCCCATCTGCATAGGAAGAACACCAATACATCAACAAAAAAAAACACAAAGCCTTTTTCAAGAATGAATGTGTAAGCGCAGATGCCTTTATCCATATTATTCCATTCTAATCTACTGTTATATAACAATCCATGAAAAGTACATGAAGAGGCAAGCAAGGTAAAGCAGAAAGCCGGTTTTCGATATTAAAAAAAAAAAAAAAAAAAAAAGTCTGGAATGCTATAGCACAACTCCACACAAACAATTTCAATCTTTCAGGTACCTTTCCCTTGCTGGATTTGCTGAAGAAGAGCTGCGGCGAGATGCAGCGTTGCTTCCAAACGTTTCTGTGGGTCAGCGTCGGGATCATCTTGCTCGGCAATTTGAAGCTGTTGCTGCTGGTGGTGGTTTAACTGAGCCTCTCGTTGCGATGCAACTAAGTTTGGGGACTGCTGCTGCAACTGCCGCGCTTGATTATACTGTGATGGTGGGAAATCAGAGGACATCTGATCATTAGGTAATCCGTAATTTTGGGGCATTCTGTACTGGTATCCTGGTTGATTGATGTTTCCTCCTGATGGTTTATACTCTCCGGAGCTCGATACGCCGCTCAATTGTCCCTGTTGCCCAAGAAGTGATGACGCCAGCTGAGCAAGTTGCTCCGGTGGGAGACCTGCAACAGGCAACGGTGAAGGAATAGAAGGGTTTTCCTGAACAGGCCACTTGCCATTTCCACTCATGGGGAGACCCGAGTTCCCAGGTGTATAGCTACTGTGAGTTGCTTCCTGCATTTGTCGAGGAACTGCATAGTACGGATGGCCCACGGAACCTGTTGGCGGATTGGATGCCTGTGGTGTAATATCTTTAATACTGGGGTTTGAGTTCTGATAATCGTGGGGGGACCAGTTCGCTCCATGTGCAGGCTTCCGAACATAATCATGCCCCTGTCCATCAGCTGACCGCATATCACTAATTGAAGATGAATTCCCCGGAATAGGAGCTAAGGTTCCAGGTTTTTCGTATCCAGTAAAAGGTGGTGGAGGCGGCAAGTAAGGCCCCGAAGGTGAGACTTGATTCTGGTACACCGAGTCATTCTGGAACGAGTTAAATGAAGTTTCTCGGTTTTCGTCTGGAGGGACTGATCCGTAGCTAGAACCAGGAGGATCTAACCTCAAGACAACACCAGAGATGCTCACTTTACCTGGTACTTTCAGAACTTTCTCAGAGAACTCTGAAGGAGGTACGAGAAATAAGGTGTTCCTTTCATCCAATTTTACGACTGCTGCCCGCTGCTTCTCCCCAAGATAGCCCATGAATTCATTGTAATATGAAATATCGGGATCATTTGCTGGGGCAAAAAAGACAGCTGAAGCACTAGCCGCCTGATAATAATGCTTTGCAAGCATGTCTAAGCTAGTCCTCGCTGTACAATCAAGAATTTCAGGCCTGCATCATTCAAGATCATTCCATTAATCTGGTAGCATAACGTGAAAAAAGGTATGAAAAGGCTTAATCCAAGTACAATTGATAAAACATTTCAATAAATTATCTGCCATATTCTTCTAGATTTCATCAAGTTTCCAAGGAAAAAAAAAATCCAAATGAGAAAATAATGGATATGTTTATTCATCGTTTTAGCATATCAAATCCAGTATCTATCTAATAAGCATGAAGGATGTCATAAACTGAGTGCTCAGCAGATTCCAGATAAAAGTGAAGACATTACGGCAGCAAGTTGTGCCACCATAAAACCTTGAAAGCTTCTGGTGAACTGATAAACATAAATCTGTTTGCAAAAGGTTTATGATAGATTACTACTTACAGGACCATGTCTGGCGGTTTACCAACAGGGAAGCAGCGAGCACGGCAAACCATTGTTCCTCCCTTGGCTATCATTCCCTCCCACCTCCACACTTCTTTCGATGAAGATTCACGTGAATCAGGAGTCAATTTTCTTCGATCAAGGGGAGGCATTGGCATAGGAGCAACATGAAAATCGTCATATGGTGCATTCCAATGATCACCCCTTTCCATAAATGGCTGGCCAGTGTTCATCAAACGCTCAGGAACTGGTCTATAACCTGAATGTCTGGAATTGTCATTGTTATCAAGGAGACCAGACTGAGGAATATTACGAGAAGGCATTCGTTTTGATTTCTCTAAATCAGATAATGGATATTCTGGTAACTCATTATCAGTAGGAAATGTGTTGGTCTTCAGTTTTTTTGTCCCATGCAAGAGAGAGACATCTTCAGGCAAATCCCATGGATAATCATACATAGGACCTTGATGAGGATAACCTTCAGGAGAGAATTCACGAATATGTGCTCTCATGTTCCTTGGAGGGCTATGGGGATGATCATAAATATCTGCGGATGACCCTAGCTCAGATCCTTGCCCGTTGAATCTCCTCTGCTCATGGATATCATTTCTCCCGGACCACGAATTAGTATTCCTCAAGTTACGATCACGACGATCCATATGTGGCACATAAGGAGGAGATCTGATGCTGGGATCCCCAGATATATGACCATAGTCCCTATCAGATGGGAAGTCATCAAAATATTCAGTGCGTCCATATCTTCCAATGTGTGGCGAAGGAGGAGCATTTGAGTTCCTATCTCTGTTTGATGGCCCCATGTCATTCTTTGCAAAACAAATATGTACACGGGGATTTCCAAATAACTTCCCCTGCAGAGTTTCTTTAGCATTGCAGGCTGCCATCACATCTCTGAAACGAACAAATGCATAAGTGCGGCCTGGAAATGCAGTTATCTTCTCAATGTCACCAAACCGTGAAAAGGCCTTTCTCAAAACAAATTCATCTACTTTCAGTTGGGCAGGAAATCCAATCCACAAAACCTCACTTGGTTCTGCATTTTTGTCACTCATCTTGGATTTTCTGTGATGTGATGACTCAGGACTAGAGTAACGCATTCTTGCGTCCCTCGAGAAGGGAGACCCTCGTCCCCTGGGATGTGGGTTGTCCCTCTGTTCACGCTCAGAGTAGTCTGCATCGCGTGGTGGAACTAATGATTTTTCCTGCAAATTTGAACTCTATTACAACTATTGAATTACACGCTTAAAAAGTCAATGCTTCTTCCACAACCACTAATCTATATTTAAATTGTTCAAGTTGCAGCTGTGTTAGAAGCCTTCCGATCTCTCTCTCTCTCTCTCTCTCTCTCTCTCAGTGACATACACACAAACGCATAAACAACATGTTCTAGCCAATGTGCACTGAGTCTTCTCCAATAAGACATGTCAGGGTTTACTGTTAGAAAAATTAGCAAAGGGATTTTACATTCTATACACTTGAGAGAAACACAAATTAAGAAAGTACTGAGAAGAAAAATCCACCATCCTATTTTCCATATCATTTTGGGACCAGAGAAGTAGTGCCTAAATTCTAAGAAAGAAATTTCACTGTGGCATAAAAACAGAAAAAAAAGAACCATGATATCTTGACTCCTTTTCAAAACCAAAAAGTAGATAATAAATCAAAACTTTGAGAAACACAAAATAGAGGAAAAAGTCTCTTCACTTATGCGAACAAACAGAGGATTTCACATTGTTTCACCATATTAGCAACATATAAGCCTTCAATCAGTAGTTTGATAATGAATTTTGCAACCACAAGAAACTGAATGTATATTTATCAATGCAAAGTTCACTCGCTTGATGGTAGACAAACTGAAAGATAGGAAAAATCCTTCAAAAGAAATAAAATGGATACACTAAATCTGTACATACATGTGTGAGTGTGTGTGAAAAGTTATCTGTACCAACAAAAAATTTCTGCATGCTCTAAACAGGGAGATGCATCCAGCACAAATCTCAAGTGAACAAAAAGTTTGAACCAAATTCACAAAGATCTCCAACTTCTGAGGTCTAAAGAAGTTAACAAAAGAATTCATCTGTGGGTCACCAATGGCTTTGCTCCTGAACACCAGCATTCAGAATACTCAGCAATGGCCAGAGAACACTACCTAGCCCTACAATTTTCTTCTTCTTACTACCTCAACTGACATTCCTAATAACTTCAAATCTTTAAATAATTTATCACCTCACCATAATTCAGACGTGCTTAAAGTTCCATGAGTTGCACCTTTTTAGCGCACCTTGGCTAAGCAGAAATTCTAAAGGGCCAAAAAAACCTAGGGTCTCCTGGCCTTTATTAAATGAGATGGAAGCAAGTGCAAAGCTCAGCATAGACATCAAACCATGATTTTAGACTGGATGATCCCCTTATATACAGATATATTGGCCCTATATAAGATATGAAAGTCCTAAGTACACTTGGAAAAGTTTTGTTGAGGAGTGTCTCCAAGCTATGCATGTGTTGTCTTGAGCTGATCATCTTTCATCGACTTAATCAAGGTTTTCTTGATAAAATGGCTAGCTGCAGCTATTATATAACCAAGACCTACATGCCAATGCAGCAACCAACTTCACCAGTATCTTCACAGCTGAATATTAACGCTGAGAAAAGATTTCAAAAGAAATCAGAAAAAGGCAATTTCCATACAGCCTTCTGCTTATTGCCAACAACGAAGAGAATCACACTACTACATTCATGTGTTACTTTCACCTGAAAAGCATGTCATTGAACTAAATCCAGAATGCTAGCCAGTTGGAATAGTTAGTAGGAAAAGTTTCTCACTGGCCTTTTGTTACTTATAACTCAATCAGAGCAAGAATCAGATACATAGGTTTATGGTTGATTTGATTCAAAAAGAGCATTTTAAATTTTCATTCATTGACTTCACATGCTTTTCTTTGATGTTTGGCTGTATGTGATGTTCTTTCTTTTTGTTGGAGTCAAGATGTGCTGGATATGGGGCATGCACTTTAAGGTGACAATGTTGTATGGGTACTTTGTTTCCTTGAAATAACAACTCTTTTGACCCCAGCCTGAAGTCTTGGTACATATCACACATACGACACCAATGCTATATACCAAGAATAGGTAACTGGTGACAGTTTAGACCTTCCTGTTTCATTGGATGAATGGATTTCACCAGACAGTCGGACTCTTCCATGGATACATGTAGCTCAACACGCTTGACCATGAAGAATATAATCTTCTTCTCCCCAAATCAGAATAGCATAAAAGATAGCTGTATCGTGGGCCAAATATGTTATTCATCACTATGAAATGAACAGCTTAGATATATCTAATTGGAGATACGCAGACTATTTTCTTCATCTTTATTGTTTTCCACCTTTCAGAGGAAAGTGATTTGTGTTTCTAATGAACTCACTGGCTGACAGGTACAAGCTATGGGAAAACATATAATGATATGCTTGGTGTTTGATGCAGTAGGATTGCATATGGCACTTGGCAAAATACATGAATGGATATTAATTGCAGTTTTTGGTCAGAAGTAACAGTGTGAACAATAAGTTCAATACATGAATATACAGTTGTGAGGGTCTAAAGTTGCATATTAGCGTGTTGAGATGAGAACCGTCCTGCTTGATTTGAATAAGTAAAATAGAAGCCAATAAAAGATTTGTTGTAGCAAGTGCTGCACACATCCACCAAGTGCAAAATGTTGCTTGTGTAGCAAAATTTTGATATACTGAGACCACAAAGCAAGACTTATTATGGTTTGGGGAACAGAAACCACAAATTCTGTCATTCTACACTGTTCAACTAGTTTCAACTTTTGGAAACATGTCTGGAGATATATGCCTTAGAGGGGCCTTCTGATCAATGCTAACCCTATTCATGTGCAATGCAAGTTCCCAGCAACTAACAAGAATATGAAGTCTTATTTTTCTGGCTACTGGATGCCCATATATAAGAAATAGAGCTAGTTGGCCAGCAATGGATATGTTTTCAAATATTTAAGCCTTATTTTTGCTTGGCATAGCTTTCTTCATCTTATGCAGAAATTTACAAAAGAGGACATCCAATAAATTATACATGTAAAATACAATTACACTCAACAAAGTCCTATAGCCTATTTCAGATAACTTTATTCTGCAAGATCCACAAGAAATTACTAAGAGAAAACAAGGATGAGGCCTTGGTTTTAGACATATTCAAGCATGATTTAATGAAGTATATAACCTAACTTATCTGCCAAGCATAAGTTAACAAATGACATCATTTATAAACACCAAAAACCAAGTTATTGATATAACTTATAGAAAATTTATCCACCTAGACACTGTCAGATTTGGTGTAATGGATAGGACAGAAGAAGGCTTTGCACCAAATATGTCCATTTGATCTTCTTGGAGGGCTTTCTAGAACGATACATGCGTGAATAGATTGTTTCTCCAAACTCTTAACTTAATTCAACACTAATGTAGAATCATCTTAAGTCCTCCTAATCCCAGTTTAGTGCAATCACTATAAAGTTATCTGGATTCACATCAATTCCGAACCTATCAAATATGATTTTGCAGTTTTCTAATGGATTACTGAAGTGGTTTGAAACCGTCTAATCAAATGCTTGCCATGACAAGTAATTGATTTTCTGGTCCATCATGGTGTTTCACCTTTTTCACTACAATTGAAATTTTATTGGGTAAAGTAGAGGTCTTCTCTGCAACTCTTCCACATGTTAACTTGTGTGCTCTTTCTATGCATCTATGTCAAGCAGATCAGTAACAGGTAGAAATCAGTCATGTTTCCATTTAAGAAGCATTGCACAAAGCATCCATATTTGATGGCAAGATCCACGCGTAAAGAGGGAGGCATTGATTCAGCACCTTGGAGTAATTACATTTGATGTAAGATGTTTTTCAAGAGCAAGCCAAACTCGTGCTAATTAATTGGAAAGCAGATAGTGAAGCAAAATGAGGATCAGCATCTTAGCCAATTAAGAGTGAGACTAAATAAGTATAGTTGTCTAGTTTTTCGTGTTCCTTTTCATGTTGGAATGCCAGATAAGGAGAGTGAAATCCTTTGAATAGTAACTGATATGCAAAATATGAGATGGAATTGATTGGGCAATGAGTCGAATCTCCGTGAGTGTGTATTTTGGGATCTTCTGCAGTATAACAATCACCCTAACCTGAATGACCATAGATTCCAAAGAACGGGGCAAATAATATATACTAAAACAGGAAAGGCATCAATACAGTACCAGAAGAAAATAAGACAAAGATTGACAAAACTAACCGCCTTGGCATACTCAATTCTAAGTGGATTGCCTTCGATACCAAAACCTTGAAGCTCTTTATATGCAGCATAGGCATCTTCTTCATTTATATAATTAATAAAAGCATAGCTCCGACCTGGTTGAAATGCAATGCTCTCAAGCTCTCCAAAGTGTAAAAAGTGACGGGCCACATCACTTTCAGTTAAGCTATGAGGAAGATTTCCAACCCAGAGGTGCCTTGATGGCGGATTACTCCCCCGACCATGGTAGGATCTATCTTCTGATCTTGAAGGGTAATCCCTGCGAGGTCTGCCTCTTCCTTCTCTGAAGCTCTATAGAGCAACCAACAAATTACATAAATCAACCTAAAAGATACTCACATAGTTTCTAAAAGAACACACCATTAACATATTAGGCCATTTGAACAGTTTAAAAACTGAAGTAAGTTAAAGAGGGGATAATCCTGCAAATTGCACTCCAACAAAAAATGCAGCATCAATGCAGGAAAAGAATAACAAATATTCAGAAAAAAGGAAGTATACTAAACACAGCAATTTGATTTCCATTAAATAAATATATGCAAGCGCATAGTACAAGCAAAGTGGTAAATAATATAGACAACAAACAAACTAAATAATTTATGAGGCAGTACAGATTAAAACAGAAAATCCTTTAAAAAAAAAGCATTAGCCAAAACAAGATACAAAGTTATATAACAAAATGCATCTAAACAGGAACATCCACAATCTCAAGTTAAGGAGAACATTTTATGTCTAGATTACAGTGAAACCAGCATTAACTTCTATCAAAATCAAACACAAAATACCAAAAAAAAAAAAAAAACTAACGACTCTGACAATGATAACAGATAAATGGAGGTGAAAAATCCTTAAACCTGAGACCTGATCGCCTAAATATTCAGCCATTAGAAAATTCCAATACAATCCAGAAAAATACTAAAATCTAGCTAATTCCAAACAATTGAAATGAAATTTAATAGACACATGATTTTAAGAAAACAAAAAAGAAAAGATAAAAGAGCAAATTAAGAACTGACCATTTTCCTTTGGTCTACAAAATTCACTCCGAGAGAAATCTAAGAGACTGCCAAAGAATCCGGGAGAAGCTCGCCTCCAAATGTGTCTCTATATCAATGATCCGCAAGCATGACGAGAAATAGGGTTGGATGAGAGAGAGAGGGGTAGGGTGAATTGTGTTAGGCAAAGAGTTTCACTGAATATGTCCGAAAGGGGAGAAGATGGCGTGGGCCATGCGCAAGTAAGTTATGTGGTAATAGCGTAACAGTAGCAGATTAATAGATGAGCAGTCGCAAAATCACTAGGGCTAAATTTACTTTACGCCCAAATTTTGTAGCACATAAAATTAAGGGCAAAGTTTCAACTTTTGTTTGGTTGTCAATTATTCTATTATCATTGAGTAATTTTTGACGGAATTATTTTAAAATCGAAGGTATTTTTCAGTTTTTTGTAATTTATGATAAATTGGATTAATAGAATTTTCGTTAGTTTGAAGCTTTTCTTAGAGTAATATTACAAAATAAGAACAACTTTTATAAAAATAGACTAATTTCTGTTAATAATGATATCATCGTTATTAGGGGCAGACATATAAATTTATTTTGGTATGGGCTATGTATTCGAGTTTGAATTTTTGAGACAATTATTTTCATATGTTTCGTTGTAATGATAGGGGCTTTTGCACAATAATTCACACAAAATGCCGAAAATCAGACAATATTATACGAATAAAAAAAATAAAAATAAAAATTGGCTTTGTAGGGGCTTAAGCCCCTTATTGTATATATGTGTGTCCACAATGATTGTTATTAGAGGCAATTTCTAAACTAACCCATCAAAATAGTCAAAACTATTAATTAATTACGAACTTAGAAAAATTGAAATATAGCCGATTTTTTTATTTTTCGGACAAAAATGCCCTTGGCGAATACGAGCGGTTTTTTTTACATTGCCATAAATATCTTATTGGCGGTCATCTCTCTTTTTCTATTAGTAACCAAAGTCGCTCTGTCAAACGCTGGCAATGGCTTCCGAATGAAGTCTTATGGTTTCTCCAATGATGGCGCTACCTCCGCCTCCGCCACCACCCACCGCCTACAAACCAAACACTTCAGAAACTGTAGTATGCCAAACGCCAACGCCCAACGCCTACAAACTCATACACTTCCAAACCAACTGCAGAATACAGTCCGTCGATAGTGGCACCGCTTGCAAACTCAAACACTGATTTGTTTTCTGTAAAAAATATTCGAAAACGGTGATGTCAACAAGCTTTTTAGAATTTGAATGCTCGAAGATCATTTCTGTTTTTGTTGGAGAATCTGTGGTTTGATTGCAGTTGTTTAATTTTTGTTTTGTTTGTTTTGGTGGTGTTGTTATTGGAGATCGTTCTAGTTTTTTGGAAATATTTTGTTGAAGATCATTACAGTTTTTTGAATTGTCTGAATTTTTTTTTTATATAGGTTTAGAATTTAGGGTGTTGTTCTATGAGATGCGAATTCGGCGGTTTCATGCCTCATACCACAACACACAAAAATGACAAAAAAAAAAAATCAAAAACATATATCAATCCATCAAGATCCAACAATGTCATCCAATTTCAATGTCCAACAAAAATACCATTCTCGCATTTACTGATCTTGTATAGATTGAGAGCTTCGATATATAAGAGAATAGTTGATTGACAATCCCCACAAAGTGCTTCTCCCCAGCAAAGAGACTTTGATCGGAGATGTCAAAAGAGCTCTTAAGGAAGTATGAGGGATGCGCTGTCAACAATTGAGAAATTTGTATTTGGCGATTTCATGAAGCAACCCAGCTGGATCGCCAGGAATGGTATGTCGATATACTACATGGCAGGTAAGAGCGTCCAGAGGCCAAGATAAGACGGCTCTTTTTAAAGTTGGAGACGAAGTTGTTCGGATTTTGCGCGTGGAGTTTGCATTGATGACGGGGTTACGATTTGACGCAATGACATTTCAGGCACCTAACGAGTATACTATTTCTTCAGATTCTCTCTAGACACAGTTGCTCAACAATGCCAAAATTTTCAGGTGAGAACTTTATTCAATATTTATTCATAAAAAGTTTGATGACAATGGTGCATCTGCTGCAGACTATGTGAAGATTGCAAAGATATTGATTGCAGTCCTTTTTGTTTTGAATTTTGATGTAGGTACACAAAATCGAAGATTGGTTGTGGGTTTAATAAAAGATACCCGGAAATGGGAAAAATCCTCATGGGCTAGCGTCTTCTATCAGATGTTATCTAACAAAATCACCAGGGTTCGACGAACTAATAGCAAAGAACGAAAGCACGGCCCAAAAGAATATAATTTGAAAAGAAAAACTATTACTTTCTTGGCTTAGATTTTTATTATTTGTCAGACATAGGCCGCACCATCAGATGTAAGTTGATCACACGCAAGCGACCTCGTATGTTGAGGTTGACATACGAGAAGAAAATTAAACATATCGTGTCTGGCGAGGTAAATCCGAAACTACAAATTCCTTTATAATTTTTAGGTTCGATTTTTTTTTCCTCTTTTAACTTGTATGTTGTACCAAGGCAATCTCCAAATGACAAGTAGATGAAAAGCATGTTTTGGAATTCACTAGAGCAAGAAGATACGTCATTTGCCTTACAATACTATGGCAGTGGTGATATCAGAATGCACAACCCAAAGTACACATAGATACCAAAACTTCTACAAGGATGGATGTAGGTAGTAAAATCTCTCTCCTGCTAACAGAAGGCCCCCATCCATTGTCCTAGGCCATGGCGACCCTGTGATCCCCAGCACATACTCACAAATGGGCGTCCTGGTCGAAGAGATAGTAAGATCAGTTGCGAAGAGGTCTAGGACAGAAATGGAGGAGATAGATTAATCATCTGCCAAGAGGGATATATTTGAATTGGCAGAGCTATTCCAGAAAGAGCAGGAAGCGATAGCAGAAGAGGCTGCAAAGAGGGCAAGGACAGAAACGGATGAGATATTAGAATCAGCTGCCAAGAGGTCTGGGCTTGAATTAACAAAGCTCCTTCAAAAAGAGCGGAAAGCAATAGCAGAGGAGGCTGCGAAGAGGGCTAGAACAAGAATGGATGACCTATTCGCGAGCCAACATGGTTCCTAATTAAGAATATGGGCGACTACCTTCTCCAGGTGTTGTATGAAATGGGACTATCTACTCCTTGCACCGTCTCCCAACCCTCTCATTTGGAGCCAACAACAAAAGTAGAAGTAGAAGCAGAAGCACCAGTAGCATCAATAGCAGTAGTATCGGAAACAACCAGACTAACTCGACTAAGGAATCCATATGCTGCACTGAGGAGTCCATACTTCCCTAACGACATCCAAGCCAAAACGTCTTTTCACGATTACTTGAAAGAAATATAGCTCAAGTTGTAAGTTGTTAACACTTGATTTTAACTATCTTTCAAGTTCCTTTTAACTATTCCATAATAAATATCATTACTTAATATTAGAGGTGTAATGTGGGACAACTTTGGGCTATGGACAAAACATGGTTTCGGCAAATAAGGATCTTCGTCATCAGCTGATGCCAGCTAAGTAGACTTTTACGTGTCTATTCTAGGAACATTGTCGGCCTTTGTTAGCCTACATAGTGTGCAAGAAGATGTTACAGTTGTAGAAACTTGTTCAAGGTAAACCCGAAATCCTAAAAAGATGATCCATGTGAAAATAGATGAAATGCGCAAGCTGACAAAAATCTATGTGTTATAGCAAACAATTGAGGAGATATAGAATGAAATGCACATAAAAGATAATACAAGTGCCAACAATCTAAAAGAGAACATCTTAGAACCTAAGTTGCAGAAATTGTTAGATTCCGCAGAAGACTGAAGCCAGAATAGGGGCCCAACTTGAAAAAATGGACCAATGTCAAAAAAGTATGCGAATTTTGAATTTTTATGTGTGGACATCCTCATTTTGTGTATTGTGGTATAAGGTTTGAATTGGACTGACTTCATACCATGCACATCAATCATGCTTGCGACCGGCCTCAGTACTGGGCGCGCTTATTTGACATCGATGGTATGAATTGGACGAATTCATACTATGCATACCAAACTTGCATGCCAGTGCCGATGTAATATCCCTAAAACGGCCCTATTTGAAATTATGAATTTCTTGTGCGATAAGATCGCCAAATAGGGCTTTTCGGCGACTTTTAAGGAAATAATTAATGCAACGAATTGAGATAGACGAAGGACTCTATTATATAAA
>JAYDZE010012666.1:0-10288 GCA_034509125.1 Monilaria moniliformis
AGGCGGTTTTGGTTGCGGTTCCAAACGAACGGTTACGAGGCAGTTTTGGCGGTTTTCGATTCAGGTTCTCGTTTTTTCCTCTTTTTTTTTTCTTTTTTTTTTCTTTTTTTTTCTTTTTTGAATTGAAATTGTATTCTATTTTCTATTCTTGTTAACACAAAAGGTTGAGTAGAAATGAGGGATGATGGATGTATTTATAAATGAACATGAGTGATAAAAATTTGAAATTTGAAATTTGGAAAAAAATAAATTAAATCTCGGCCGGTTTCTGCGCAAACCGCTAGTTTCCGCACGCGGTTTTCTGCCAAAACCGGCTATTTTGGCGTAGAAACCGCCGGTTTTCTGACATGGTCAACACACCTAGTCTGCATCCCTATCCCTATCCGGTCCCTGCCAAAACCGTTGGTTCAACCACTGGTTTCGGTTTCTTATGGGTGGAACCGGAATTGAACCGTTGCAACTGGTTGCGCGGCTACGATTGAACCGCCGACAGCCGGTTCCAGTTCCTATTGGAACTGCCGGTTCCGGTTTTTTTGGGCATCCCTACTTGCAGCCATTGGACACCATATGCACGAGGAAGTCAATAGCACGATCTGTTTGTCGAGCCTTACAAAGCCCTACCAATTCCTATCATAGTGTTCCAGTGGAGACCATATGCAAGAGGAAGTCAATAGCTACTGTAACTTCAGTTATTCAGTGGGAATGTGCAGGGGATTCCTATCATAGTGTTACAGATAGCCTAAATGGTAGAAGACTCTCTCAGAAGGGCTCAACACCTGAAAACACATCTGCTAAACTCTTACTCAATGGTGTTGGATGGTCGAGACCACAATCGCAGGGTAAAAAGAGTACCAAAACCATCATGCCAAGTAAAAGTCTGTATGAGTTTTACCAGAATCCTGCTAAGAGGCTTGGAACAACTTCAAGTTTAGGAGTGCAGGAACCCTGGTATTGGTTCCCTAGTCCTGCATCTGACTGGAATGGGCTTGATTTCGCTGCTCGTGCTGGAGGTCTAAGGATGAACTTTTTGGTGTAATAACTTGATCTATATCTAGCAGCTGAGAGATCAACCATTATGCATCATGATGCAGCAGTGACTTCTTCAATCTGTGCATTCACAAGTTTCCCTTTCTACTTTCTTTTCCTTATTGAAGTATCCTTTGCATCAGCTTGTACAAGACAGTAAATGAACTGCATGACCACAAATGCACAATCTTACAAAATTACTATTGTGAGAAGTGGAAAGATCATGAAATTTTGAATTGTTGCAACTGCAGATCATCAGCTTGTTTCAAGCTCTCTTGACATGTAATCCTTGAGCTTAAGTAGTTGTGATGCATACAGTGACATGTTGGCTTACGGGTACAGGAATTCGAGCGCAGAACAGAGAGTATTCAGAGGTTACAGTGATGGGGTTGTCTGAGATGAAACTCTCTTCATTTTACATTGAATGACTTGGCTCAACATTTCCAAAAAAACAAAGTCATATTTGAGTGATACAAGTTCATCAACCAAACTCAGATGATATACTCTTTGATTCTAATGCTTCAAACAACAGCAATTAAAATATACATCTCTAAAACATCAAATCTAACTGGAAAATACACTTGGATAATATCATATCAGTTGCATCTGCAGTCATCATCTGCTTTTCTTGCTTCAGATCATAAAAGCTAACCCTTCCCCTTACTGTGGAATTTCGGGCAACGGAATCTGGACAGCATAGACAAACTCTTCTCGTCTACATTAGATCCTCATACGAGCACAGACCATCTCAACTATCTGATGTTTGAGTTAACCATCACCACAAGGACATCATGGTTTCTACCACAAAGTCTCCAGTTAGCATCTAGTCTTGACACTATCTAGGGGGATGTTTACTTTTCATGATTGATAAAATAGAGCATTGATTTTTAATGGGATAAGAATCAAGCAAAATTAGCTCAAATGATGGGAGTTATCACGGGTCTTGGGATAGCCTAAAACTCCAATTCATAGAGAAATTAGTAGTTCATGAGCTCCATTGCACCTCTTGTACAAATTTCCTTGTAACATATCCCGAGCTGCCCTCATCTTTTAACACTTTGATATATTCCCAATTCCTCAATGCCAACTATGAGCAACAATGTTGAGATGAGCTAACCATAAGAAATTTGATCCTAGAGGCACTCAACCAGCTCTGCACCCAAGAAAAGCTTAATCACTGCACTGAAACCAAATGTTTCCATCTAGCCAACAAGAAATTGCCCAAGAATAACATATTTCCTTTGTCTTATAAGGCAGGAAGTTGCACCTAAGAGAAGAATGAACAGTTATGGTTATCACTCGACTGCACAATGATGTGAAGGGAAAAGAGGAAAGAGAAGCAAACCAGGTGATATGTGGGTTATGGCTCTTTGAAGGTGAATCAATACTTGAATGAATCGAGAAAAAGGCCAAGTGAAAGGCCAGCCTTCCAATAATTGAGTATGGCAATTAGGTTCTTCTTGGTCTGAGAAGCCCTGTACATAAGAGCCCCAATAGCCTCCACTAAAGCAACAGTAACAGCAGCTGATAGCACATCCCAATCGCCGGTTTGCCCTATCATAGTCGCAAATGCGGTGGCGCAGTAGAACCCCGCTAAGAAAGAGAATACTTTAACAGGCAGGTTGTTGCTTAGCTCCTTTACTCTTCCAATTACCTTCAACTGGAAACCATGGATACTCCTAATAAGCCTAGTACTTCCTTTTCCACCACCGCCACCGGACCCATTTGAATTATCATTAGCAGCGCTACTAACAGTAACAGACCACCACCAGTTCCTCCTATTCCTATATAATTCATTGCAAATAAGTTTCTATCTCACAATAACCTACACACTTGAGATGAACAAGTGCTCACCTGAATCTGGTGGCGGAAAAAGGCCGATCCACTCTAAGCAACCTTGACTTAGGTAGGAGAAAGAGGTTGAGATCAATTGCTCCCACCATGAATCCAACAATATACTCGGAGTTGGTAGAGAAGAGCAGAGTAGCCGGAGATGGATACGTACGCCTTGTCAGTTCTGTTGGGCCTATTGGGCCTTTGCTCCGTATGCCAGCCGGTTCCAGGCATGTCCAACAAAATATATAGGACCTTTGAATATTTTTATATTGCAGGGTTTTAGTGTCTGAATCTGTGTCACATTCACATTCCTAATCCCAACCAAGTCAGGACTAGAAAGAGGAAAAAGATTAAATTAAGAGGTTGGTTTCATAATCATTGTTGTACAGCTGCAACTTGGTCAGAGCAACTTGCATTTTCCATCTACAACCTCAACCTACGCGCTTTGCCCTTTCTTTATACTCACCTCTCGCCGGAATTCTTTTCCACCCATCTTCAACGCCCGCTACAAGGTCCGACTTTTCTCTTCATTTTCTTGCTTTTCTGAATTTAATCTTGCTAATCCTCTGTTTGCTTTTCCTGGGATTCTCTGTTATCTGGCGTGTGATCATTTGATTGTAAATTGACTTTCACCCACCTCCACCTGGGCTTGTTATTGTCTATAAGCTCCAAGCTCACCGACTTTTGAATTGCTGCAACTTATAGAATTTAGTGGTACCTTTGTTTCGTGTAGTTGTTTTTCCAACCATCAAAGATATTAGGATACTTTAATGATATCTGATTGTGATTATAGGCACTACACAGAGTTCTTCTCTTGCACATTTGACTGACTTTTCTTCTTAAGATTGGACTCATCCAGCAGTTAAAAATCACCATGTTAATTGGGGCTTTGCTTGTATAAGGAAATGCTTTACTTTATTTTTCTTTTTTTTTAATAAGGAAATGCTTTAGTTGATCCTAGGCACCTTCTCTTTCTCGTGCATTCTTATTTCTTACCCCTTTTATAGTCACATAACGTAGTTGTTTTATTGTTACTCAATGATTGTCTTGTAATAGTTATTCCACTCTTCAACTGCAGACATTTAGCTTAAAACCATATAGCATTAAACCATAATGGGGTGCTTCTCTTGTTGTGAGGATGATGACATGCACAAGGTTGCTGGCCACGGACCATACACCACACCACACACTGCAGGTGACTTTCCTATTCCCGATCCAAGCTCGCTTGGATGGATGTTTAAAATATCAAATTAGATTGAGCTGAATTTTTTCTTTTTAGTTTTTTTTTTTGCCAATGTTAGATATCTTTTCTGTGGAATCTAAATTTAGGTTGTAAGAGCTGACTTAAATTCTTTGATCTTTTTCTTTTTGTTGTAAAGTTTCATTGCTGTTTCAAACTTGAAATAGTGGAAGTAATTCCTTATGTCTGCCAATTAACATAACAACTTGTCAATGTTAAATCATATTTTCCCTTAAAAATTGATCTTTAGTTGTTAAGCACTATGAATTTATGGTTACCATAATCAAACTTACCTGAGAATTTCTGGTAGGCAATCCTGCAGGCTATCGTGCCACTGAAGCAACACCAAAGGACAGAGAGACTGTTAATATGCAGCCTATATCTGTCCCTGCAATTCCAGTAGATGAATTAAAGGATATTACAGATAATTTTGGTTCAAAGTCTTTGATTGGTGAGGGATCCTATGGGCGGGTGTATCATGGAGTGCTGAAAAATGGACAGGCAGCAGCTATTAAAAAGTTGGACTCCAGCAAGCAGCCTGACAAAGAATTTTTAGCACAGGTTTCGCCATAACACCGTATTCATCAACATAGCTTTACAAAGTTCAGATATCCCAATCGGATGCATTGTCTAAAATATGGTTTTGCAGGTCTCTATGGTGTCAAGACTAAAGCATGAAAATGTGGTTCAACTACTTGGTTATAATGTAGATGGTGGTCTACGAGTTCTGGCCTATGAGTATGCTCCGAATGGATCCTTACACGACATTCTTCATGGTGAGTTGAACCTTAAACATTGTATTGTATCCCTGTTTTTGGGCCTCCATATGAAGTTCCTTAGTAACATAATCTGCGCTAGGATAGTACTGGATAGTGGCATGCTAAGTGCTTTGAAAATTTGTTTTTACCAAACATAGTTAGATTCTGTATGTACATTTTTGTTTTCATTTGTTATTTTGAGTGGGGGTTGTGAACTTCAATGAAATTTGTGTTACATATATATGTAAAATAATTAGCTTGATCCCATATACATAGTTTTGGCGGAACAAAAACTATATTTTGAGTTCTCACAATAAGAAGCATTTTTAGGAATAAGCTTTATCCCATATACACGGTTTTGGCGGAATATTCATTAGACTCGTTATAGTGTCCCGTAGCTTTTGTCGTTTCAGTTTATTTTACTCACAGTATGAAACTAATTTTATCTGTTAATATAGGACGGAAAGGCGTCAAAGGCGCACAGCGAGGGCCAGTTCTATCATGGGTTCAAAGAGTTAAAATTGCTGTTGGGGCCGCAAAAGGATTGGAATACTTGCATGAGAAGGCAGAGCATCATATTATTCATCGTGACATCAAGTCGAGTAATGTTTTACTTTATGATGATGATGTTGCTAAGATTGCAGATTTCGACTTGTCAAATCAAGCCCCTGACACAGCAGCCCGTCTTCATTCCACTCGTGTTCTTGGGACTTTTGGTTATCATGCCCCCGAGTAAGCCCATAGAACTTGTTAACTAGTAGTTGAATGAATCAATTGACTTTCCAAATATATCTTCCTTCCTTCCTTCAAAATTAGGAAGTAATTAACCATTATCGTAGCCCTGAGAAGTTCATTTTATTTTGTATGGCAGGTATGCAATGACTGGCCAGCTAAGTTCGAAGAGTGATGTTTACAGTTTTGGTGTGGTGCTCCTCGAACTCTTAACTGGCCGTAAACCGGTGGATCATACACTGCCGAGGGGACAGCAGAGTCTTGTGACATGGGTATGTCGTTATATCCTCAACATGAAGACTTAATTTTCTAAAGGCACTATTTCAAAGTTCATAATTTGCACACATGCACAGACGTTATGTAACTGATTAATGGGCAATCTACTATCCAGGCCACGCCAAAGCTAAGTGAAGACAAGGTAGACCAGTGTGTGGATGGTAGACTCGGAGGGGATTACCCGCCTAAGGCTGTTGCAAAGGTGAGTAACTGGGTTTTTACTTGAATCCCATCTAAAATTCTAACCAAGTCATGTGACCATAAATACTTTTGCTTAAAACAGATGGCTGCAGTTGCTGCCTTGTGTGTGCAATACGAAGCAGATTTCCGCCCCAACATGAGCATTGTAGTAAAAGCTCTCCAGCCTTTGCTGAATGCTTCCAACAGGAACACCCATTTGTGAATTCCTTTTCTTTCTGTAATCCACTAGGAAATGTTGTTATCTTTGATACTCATTTATACCAAGTTTTGAGTTGTATAGAAATAGTCAGCATTCTTTTGTTGGCAGATTGCTACTTTCTATTGTCTGTGGGGAATGGATCAAATTTTATTCCTGTAATGTGCTTTCTCTTATTAACAGTAACACTCATCTCTGAGTACTATACTTGTCTTATGTTTTTGTGAGAATTCAATAATAATTTCTTCTATAATTCAACAATTATGAAATGATTAAAAGCGTGCGCTTGGGGCGCGCTGCACTTAGGGCGCGACTGGAATCACCCCAAGGAGGCTGGGGCGCGCACTGTTCATGGGGCGCGGGTGGGGCACTGGTCGGGCGGTTTGGGGCGCAGTGGGGCGCTTCGTGGGGGGCATGACCTTTCAGCTTTTCTCTCTCCTCTTCCAAAGACATTTCAAATTGTCTCAATTAATTCTTCTTCTTCTTCTTCATTTTTTTTCTCTCTGTCCAAAAAATTCTCTTTCTTCTGCATCACTTCTTCATATTCAGTTAGTTCTACACATAGGCGCCCCGATTCATGGGGCGCGCGCTCTGGATTTTTATCTAATCGTCCTGATGCGCGCCCCGCGCTCCTAACATCATTGGTTTCATATGTTTGAGTAAGCACTACCACTACCACTAGCACTAGTGGGGATTAAAAGGATAATAAGCTATTATAAATTGTTTGCTGGTGATTATTAGAACAAGAATTGTGTATAAACTATACATTGAAGCAATCAAAGAAACAAACAGATAATTCACATTTGAGGCTAAGAGTTGTATCCTTTTGCTATGTACTACTTAGTTTCTAGAAAGAATCACTCCATCTTCAACGTTTGTCCTTTCGCCTTGTACGACCCTGTGGTGCAGACAGCATAGGTATAGATAAGCATCCCAAAAATGAAATGAATCTCTCAAGAGTAAGATACATACCTCTCTTAGTATTGGATATTCCTCTGACTCGAGCATTCGGACCACCTGGCTCATTGTAGGTCTTTGTTGTGCATTCGGATCCACGCACCTTAAGGCTGTCAAAAGAGCTCTTTTAAGGGCAGACGTAGACGGCCTCGTCTCCAGATTGGGGTCCAGCACCTGGTCCGCCCGTTTGGCTGCCACCATCATCTTGAGCCAGTCGACCAGGTTTTTCTCGTGCACAGGCCGGCTGTCATCCACGGGATCTCTGCCGGTTATGGACTCCAAAAGCACAACACCAAAGCTATACACATCACTCTTCTCATTTAGGAAGCCACTGCTTGCATATTCTGGAGCAACATATCTGTCAAAGCCTGGAATCATCAGTATATGTATACCATCATCATATACATATATATACCCTGTCATGCTTGAGAAATGAGATGGACTGACCCAAAGGTTCCCATAACTCTGGTCACAATATGAGTCTTTCCAGCACCCAGCAACTTGGCCAGTCCAAAATCAGATATTTTAGCATTGAAATCCTCATCAATCAGTATATTGCTTGCTTTGATGTCTCGATGAACAACTTTGGGCTCAATTGCATCATGCAGATATGCAAGACTGCACCCAAATACACCACTTTTTAGTAATTGACAAATCACAAAAGACAGAAAAAGTCCTGCTTAATTAATCACTCACCCCTTAGATGTGCCAAGCAGAATCTTCATTCTTCCTTCCCATGTAAGGTGCCCATGATGGGACATTGCTCCATGAAGCCATTGCTCAAGATTCCCATTGTTCACGTACTCATATACCAGCAATCTGATCCATCATCATACTTACAAATTCAAAATCTAACCAACTCTACTCTACTCTACTCTACATTACTATACTATAAATATGTATACTATGATTACCTGTGGATGCCTTCAATACAATAACCCAAAAGTCGGACCAAGTTCTTATGCCTTACATGACCAATAGCTTCGACTTCCACCCTAAATTCCTTCTCTGCCTGTCCTCTGCATGTATGATGTATTAAACTCATATGTTGCTATATAACAACAACAACTTGGTAAGTAGGAAGAATTGATGACAACTTACAAATTGTTGAGAAGTCTTTTCACAGCTACAACAGTACCATTGATGAGTTGGCCACTATAAACAATTCCATATCCACCCTCTCCAATAACATTTTCCTTTGAAAACTTGTTTGTTGCCATCTCCAAATCTCTCAGAGTGAACCAGTGACCCCAACCCAGGTGAGACAGCTCAGGGAGACCAGCTAGAGGGGAACTCACGGAGACAGCGTTAGGATCATGTGATGAAGAATTGAAGGAATCCTCATTCTTGAAATGCACCAAAAGCTTATCACAATCTTTCTCCTTCTCCTCCTGCACATTGAAGTAATCCACATCATCCATGCCAACTGATTTCTTCTGCTCTATCCTTATTTCTTTGATCTCTCTCGACACATTTGGGATCATCCCAACTGAACTCTTCTTCCTAGATTTGTTACAACGCCATAGCAGCAACATAACAACCACTACAAAGATGCCCACAAAGATGCTCACTAAGACCCACACCTTGAGATGAAAGATGTGTGTTTTCTTAGACAAATCGAAGTTATAACTCGAACCCATTAGCTACCATCTAAAACCATACACAAAGATGCAGTCTTTTCAAGAAAGCTCACTTCTTTTCTAGATCAAGTCAGGGAGCAAGACACGGTGATATTTTAGCTACGACACTAAATACTAGAATTTAATGATCAAAACTGGAAATAGTAATGAATGACAACTTACAGAATGGCAAAGAGAGAGAAAGAGAAAAAACCAAGAAAGAAGTTGGATTGAAGTTAAAGGAAGTTGAGTTGCAGAGAGAGAAAAAAGAAGCAAAAGCACATGGAATAGTGAGATAATAACAACGCATCCACTCATTAGAGTTAGGTGATAAATAATGCTCTGCTCTGCCCCGACCCGCCCCTTAACAGAGGAAGAAGAAGAAGTAAGACACAAGCATCAACCAATATAAAATATAAAATAAAATTTAACCAGGAGAGAAAAAGGTTAATTATATTTAATAATAATGACTTTTGAAGTTGACTGTGACAGTTTACCTTCTCTACTCGCGTGGGCCGATTAAATTCATAAAATAACACTGCAATCTGCAATACATTTCTGGAAGTTCATATTAGTCTGTCATTAGGATTTCATATCTTCACTAATATCATTCCTAATTGGGTTTAAAATATAAATATAATAATCATGCAATGTAAGACTCTTTAAACATGTAAACTAACTTGAAAACTAGTTTAGAAAAACCAATCTCAAATTTATGAAAAATATACTCCCTCCGTCCACAATCAATAGTCTTGTTTTTCTATTTTTGTCCGTCTAGAAGAATTAGTCTCTTTATGTTTTTGGTAAGTTTTCTACAATAATATTACCACTTTCTGTCGCTCTTATTTTATCAATTTTCAACTAAAAATATTCCAACCATTTTTTCTCTTTCTTCTATTTGCATTAAAACTCGTGTTATTTACTACTAAAACTATTGGTAGTGGACGAGAGGAGTCTCTTTCTGTTTTTGGTAAGTTTTCTACAATAATATTATCACTTTCTGTCTCTCTTATTTTATCATTTTTCAACTAAGAATATTTCAATCACTTTTTCTCTTCCTCATATTTTACTAATTTTGCATTAAAACTCGTGTCGTTTACTACTAGAACTATTTATAATGGGCGGGAGAAGTAGATGAAAGTTGAAAGGCAATGATGATTGTTTCTGATTGGCATTGGGGAGCAATGATGAGTATGAAGGATGGGCATGGAAAAAATGCCATTTAAAATGAATAAATTTGTAATACTGACAGGTTGAAAGATCCAATGAACAGACTGGACAACAAACTCTCCAAAAAACAATGTGTGTTAGGCATCTTGTCTATTCCTCTCTCTCTCTCTAATTTAATTATGGCTTTATTAATAATACTAATAATATTCTTGTCAACTCCAAATATTGCTCCTAACTAACAAATCCACAACTCACCAAGGTACACTGCATATATATA
>JAYDZE010012677.1:0-10287 GCA_034509125.1 Monilaria moniliformis
AAACCCTTCCCTTCGGGGCAAGTTCTGTTCCCTTCACCAGGTAACAGGGATCATATCGCAGCAACATAGATTTTCTATTTCTCCTAGTTTTACAGTTAGACGTTCTAAGTGTCTATGGATCAAAATAGGTTTCGTCTCTTTCATTATTTGAGTTATTTATATTATTAGTTCTCTATTTGGTTGTATTGATTTTTTCCACCAATTTATTCTTAAAAGTGGCATCGGATAGGATTTCATAATAAAAGGATATAAAGAGTTCACATCATAGTAGTAAAGATTCTCACCATAGGGCTTATATACATCAACATAATACCCACGCCTAATAAAAGTGTCTTGGTTTCTAGTAGGTATATGGATGTGAAAGGTTTGATCATTCAAAGAATTCTGACGAAAGATTTTCATGGAAAGCGAAGATAATGTCATCACACCCTCGATATCAATCTGGTATTTAGACCAATTAATCTCTTGAGCCTTCTTCATAACACCACCTAAGAGACCACGAAAACCAAGTGTTTCTTCTCCCGGATCTGGAGATCACGATTTTATAAATCGAGCTCTCGTTGGGGGACGTCTCACTTTGATCTGTGGTATGCTTGCAGCCATCCCTATCCACATTTTACAAGTCATGGAACCTACTAAGGGTTCTTTTCACCAGCTTGAGAAAACCAGGCTCGTTATTTGTAGGGTTCTGTCGATGGTAAGGAAAGAACACAGTGGGTCTACTGGATATATGTTTACCACCCACGCGAGGAGGGAGGTTTAGGTATCCGTTGGCTTCAGGAGTTTCTTTCGGCCTTTAGCTATAAGCTTTTGTGGCGGTTCCGGGCTCAGGACTCGTTGTGGGCTTAGTTTACCATGAGTATATTGTATCCTTCTTTTTCGTATGCTTTATGTTCCTTTATGTGGTCGTGATAGTCCTATTTGGCATCGTATCTGCCACATCCGGCATGCTATTTCTGCTTCTGTTCGTTGGTCACTGGGGCAAGGTGATATCAGATTTTGGGATGACATTTGCTTAGGGGATTCCCCTTTATATCTATTTGCCATCCTGACGCTGTTCTTGACCATGTCCTTGTTCATCATTTCTGGCATGAGCATTCTTGGCATGTAGATAGATTATTGGAATGCTATTCGAGCTATCCCGATTGATGTGGGTGGGAGGGATGTGATGTGATTGGCACCCACCAGCCATCGTGGGTTCTCAGTGTCCTCTATTTGGTATCACGTCAGGCACAGGCACAGGCACAGGCTGCCCAGCCATCCTCTCTTAGCTTAAATTTGGAATGATTGTCTCACGCCCACCATGTTGGTCTTCATTTGGAGACTTCTCCCTTACAGGATCCCGGTTGATAGTAAGAAGTAGTCTAGGCATGTTTCTCTGCTTCTCGATGCTTGTGTTGTGTGTCTCCTTCCATTGAGTCTATTTCTCATGTTTTTGTGTCTAGTGTATCAGCGAGAGTCGTTTGGGATTACTTTGCGGATTGGTTCCCCGCTTTGCACACACCTTTGCATCCGAGCACCGCTATTGCACATAGACTAGGATTTTGGTGGATGGCCTATCACAAGGTCCCCATTACTCATATTAGTTTCATTATACCTTGTTTGATCTTTTGGTTTGTCTGGAAGGAAATGAACAATTGTAAGCATCATAGTGTTCATTTCCGACCCTCTCATGTAATTTCACAGGTTGTTCGACAGCTTGATTCTCTGGTGGCGACGGGGAAGCTTCTCCCCAAGCATTGACATGGTTGCTCCCTGCTGGTAGACTTCATGCCCCTAGCCCCTCTGCGTCCGCGGGTCCTACGATCTCTTTCAGTTTTGTGGCGTCCGCATGATGATTCCTGGATCAAGCTGAACACGAATGGAGCATTAATCCCTCCAGATGAAGGCACTCCTACATCGTCTGCGGGAGGTAGTGGGGTCATCCGTGGCCCGGATGGCGGTATCCTTGCTGCTTTTTGTACACCCCTCACAGCCAGGTCTAGCTTTGAGGCGGAGCTCATCATGTATGAATCGTTTCGTGTTATTATCGTGTTTGCTAACAGGTTCGTGTCGTTATCGTGTCACTAACAGTTTCGTGTCCTTATCGTGTTGTTAGCGTGTCGTGTCAACACGAATAGGTTCGTGTCATTAACAGGTTCGTATCGTGTGCAGGTCGTGTTCGGGTTTGAATGTAGCAGTTCGTGTTTGTGTACGGGTTGGGGTTTTCTTAACAGGTCGTGTTCGGGTTTGACCTTATCGGGTTGGGTCGTTATCAGGTCGACCCGATAGCAATCCAATCCGCACGATTTGTCAGCCCTACTTCTGCGTAACCATTTCGTTGTTGTTGTTTGCGTATGTCGATACTATTATAAATCTGTGTTGTGAAGCGGCGTGTAGTGTTGAATTTTTGTTATGATCCTTTAACTCCTTTTCGTATTAGATTAGTTCTTCTTTCATTTATTTTTTCCTGCGTATTGTTTTTAGTTTCTTAGGCTTTTATTTTATTTTTCTTTTAAGCCTAAATTTGATTTATCATGGAGTGGATAAATGTATAATGATTTTGAATATGAATTTCTGTAGCGAATTCTCTTCATTTAGAATTAGTGTTCTACGTTTTATCGAATTTGGCTGAATTCTAGCTGTTTTTTTAACATTATGATTTAATTTATATAATATTATTTTTGTTGAATTTTTTTAAAATTCTTATTGGGCCTCCGAGAACTAAAATTATGGTTTCGCCATTGTCGGCAACATGCGACTCTTCTTTTGATCTTTGTAAATAAAGAAAAATAATAAGCATATGCAGGTCATTTCTCAAGTTTCATTTGAAGACTTAATGTTTTTTATGGGACCATAGAAATACATTTTATCCTCAGTTGCTAGATACGGCTCATACTTCCCAAGATTATGTTCTCATCATGAATTTCTTTTGGCTACATAGATTAGTTTGTGATGCCCTATTTTCATCCCTTCATCCAACAACCTATGTATATATAAAAAATTATTTGTGTTGACCTTAAACATCGATGTTTACAAGGTCAAAATGGTTGTTATTACAGGTTTCCGTTGATATGTTTTTTTCTTACATAGTGGATCTACCTATTTTTCCTCCCACTTTGTAGATAAAGCAAATCTGAGAAATAAAAAGAAAAAAAATATTGGATAAACTCAAATGACAGAGAAGAAAGAAGAGAAGTAGCTAAAAGATAATATTCTTTGAGAAAAAATGACGATGTCACCAGCTGCAATGAAACAAACGAATAATGAAAATATAAAGAAGAACAGAATCCAAGTGTCCAACACAAAGAAACCACTCTTCTTCTATGTCAATCTTGCCAAGGTCACCTCTCTCTCTCTCTCTCTCTCTCGTCCAGGAACTGGTAAATATTGAAGTTCAGTAGAATTAAGTAGTTTTTGAAGCTAACATGGAAGGTCTTCTTGTTGAGCAAAAATAGAATCAATATTTCTTATATTGTTGTGTTTTATTTAAGTGCAAATCTCGAAATCTGTTATTTGGTTTTATGTATTTTTGTGACATTCTAGTGAGTTATCTTTAGAAGCTTGAGGATTGGATAAATAGTAAACCAACTTTAACTGAAATTCTGAGGGTTTCTTGTAGAGCATGCATACTCTCTTAATAAAAGCTTGCCTGAAACAATTTCATAGACCAAATTTGTTAAATGAAATATCTAAATAATCTTTTCAACAACAAAAATAGTAGTTTTAGTTTTTGATGAATATAAAATGTAACTTTCAAACACATAACCAAATTAATGTGTAAATATTATCATTTATATTCAGAAATATCATTTGAATATATCTATATCATGGTTCATTAATCCTATATTTTGTAGTTTCTTTTTCTTTTTTGATCTGCTAAAAGTTTAAGTTTTTCAATCATTACCAATGAATTAAAATAGTAACATTGTAACGAACACTAATTAAGATAAATACTTGGAATATATTTTTGTTAAGAACTAAACTCAAAACGCCAGAATGTCCAAAGTCTTTGAGATATTTGTTAATGGCAACAATTTAACTTTGAGAAGATTTTGTGGAAGTCTTTCTGTTGTTGTTTTTTCCATCACAACTTAATTTATTAATGCAACAAATCAGTTTTGTGATTATGATATTAGTTCTTACATATATCAACTAGTCTTTTCTCTTCAAATAATCAGTTTATTGCAATATGTGACATTGTCCATGCTTGATGCAGAGGTACTTACAACAACACAATGAGATTGAGCTTTCTGCTTTGGGCATGGGTACGCAAATTTTTTTGTGTTAACATGTATGCGATATAAAAGTATCACGTCGGATCAATATTTATTTTATGTTGAGGTTTAATTCCTTTTTTAGATTTACACATCCACAGTCACAGATACTAAGTGACCATTCGAACACCCGAACTAAGCGTCTTACCAACTGAGTTAAGCTTCATCGTTGTTAAAATTTAATTTCTGAAATATTCACGATATAATATTTATTAAATGTTAACATAAGATCATCCATTAGCAGAAATATACATATCCAGTAATTTACCAGATGTTACATTACGTAAATGTTTATGTAGTCTTATCTCTAATACATATAAGGTGCGTTCCTTTTGCTTGTATATTTATCTTAGAAAAAGGAGGGATAAGAAAAATCGCTCTCTTTTTATATGTCTCCTTTATTTTCTCTCTCTCTCTTTTTTATAAAAAACAAAAAGTATTTCACCCTTTGTTATTCATCATTTTAATTCCAATTAATAAGGGCTAATATTATCATGAGATATTGGTGTGATAATATTATCCCTTCTTGAAGTGAAAATGATGAATAAGAAATTGTAAAATTCTTTTTTATTGAAAACGATAAGAAAGAAAAGAGGAATTTAAGGGAGGAATTTTCTTATCCCTTATTTTTCCATGACAAATTTACGAATAATTTAAGATAACGCACTCATATACTAGATCTTAGTTAATTTTCTTGCGCTTTACATTATTTCGCTATTCTCGTTACAGCAATAACAACAGTGGTAACAATAGCTGAGATCTTGAAGAACAATGGGTTTGCCAAAGAGAAAGGTAAGAAATTATTTAAAATAGGCCTTTTTCATATAAGAGTATAGATATGTTTAAATTTTAAAATTTATAACATCATTAAATTATGCACGTATGACAGTCCCGGCCCTAGGCCTAAGTTAGCCTAAGCCTAAGGTAGGAAGGAGCCAAAAATTGGGCGTACTGTTATTTTTTTTTTAAAAATGGCTTCCATTTGTGTATTACTATTTTTATAATTTTTTGGGTCAGACTAGATGGGGCCAATAAAAACCTAATTTAATCGAACAAATTTATAACTCTCCTAGCTGACATCAATAGGTGTCATGCTTTTTATAGACTTAAAAATTCAATGAAAATTCAAATGTTGGATGCAAGGTATTTATTTCTTACTCCGCTTAAGGGCTATAAAATGTTAGGATTGATGTTGGTGGCCGATAGAAGAATATAAGTTGAAAAACAATTAGAGAATTCATGTGTATATAATGATTCGTAACCATACTGTCACAGGCATTTTGACATCCACAGTGGGAATGAAAGATGAAGACAAGGGTCGTGTAGTTCACAAAGCAAGGGTCAGTCATATGCATCTTCAGAATTGTAACTATATTTTAACTTGTTTTACGTCTCATGAGTTGACAACTGCTCCCATATTTTTCATTTTGTTTCGTTTGTTACATTTTAACTCTATCCATAATTCGATTGGTATGTAGTATAAGATTAGACTTGATATGTTTGATGCACGTCTCTTATTATATAATATATCAATATTATATTTGGTATGATGTGTTAAAAAATCTGTAATATAATCAATTATTAGGTACTATGTACTAGAATTACATATAACTAATATTTGTCATAATTATGTTTTCATTACATATCCTAACTGAGAGGCGTGATATATTCGAACTCTGGGTTTATATAGGGTTGTCGTGGGTTTTGTACCATATTAACAAAATTTTAGAACATAGAATATCATATACATATTATACACCCTAATAATTCGTACCAAATGAGCCCTTAACACTTAAGAACTAGGTTAAACTTAAATAGCTCTCCATTAAATAGAAAAATATATATATATACACATTTTGATAAAATTAATGATGATGCACTCACTATGATTTATATGCATCAGATTGAAATAATTCTGGAGAAATCGGAAAAATTCGAGTCCCTAATGAGTTCAAGCCAAGCAGCTCAACAGTCCGTAAATGGGAAAGTAGCAAACGACGAAAAAGGTGTTGTGAATGGGAAAGTCGAGAACAAGTCTCCTCTTGCAGTCTAATGTTAAGTGTCATTCTTATACTGTATCTTAGTATAGATATGAGAAATTGCTATAATTAATACTCATAAGTTTCCATTCATACTTGCTTTTTCATTTAATTTGCTAGGAAAGCATGCAACTCATATGCCTTTGTGCTGTCATGTGCTTGTTCGTAGATGCAATTTCTTGCAGTTTCTTTGTAAACTTGTATCTTCTTACGATACATGTGTTATCTTATATTGTAAGAGTGGAAAGAAGGTTTACAAATTTTCTTTGTTTTCTCATGTTTTGCACATAAGTGTTTGAATTGTTTCCGTATTTAATTTGTAGTTTAAAGGGTAAATGGTAAAATTTATATGAGGGGGTCGGGGGACACTTCTATTCCTCTAGAGAGGATACAAGAAAAATAAAAGATCATGCAAAACTAGGTTATAACTTCTAATTTTTTTTCGTAATTCATAATTGGTGCAAGTTGGGCTCTGAAATAAGGCGGTTTTTTTCTTCTTTTTCTTTTTTCTCCTTTTTTCCTTATTTTTGTTACCGTATTTTCATATTTTTTTTTCCCGTCGTGTTGTTACCATTTATTTTGCTTTGGTTTTCCTTTTTTACCGTCTTTCAACCGTTTTTTGCGTTATCGCTTTTTTTTAAGTCAGTTTTTATTATAAATTGTACTTCTTTAATTTTCTAACAACTATTTTATCATTTTCATCCAACAGATTTTTTTAAAAATTTCTTTATATACACACTTTTATCATTTTTCACCTTCATCACAATAAATTTTCACACATTTCTTTGATCACGTCTAATTTTTCATCTTTTTCATCTCCATCATCATCATTCCAAAAAATCTCATATTTATCATAAGTGGCTTTACGAATTGGTTTGGTCCCTATATTTCATATTGACCTTCACAAAATTCAAGTTTTTCCTCTCAAAACTCAGGCGTTACTTCTCAAAATTCCTATGTTCGTTCAATTTATCTAAATTTCTCTTGGCCAAATATGCATGATTTTCAGAATTTTTCTAATTATGTCATAGTGATATTGTCCCTCAATTTGATTTTTATCACGAGGGCATCCACCTCAAGGGTTCCAACCATATGGATATCTTCCGAGAAGATATCCCCGACAATGACTCATCAAGGAAAAACAATGAAGATGGAAGTCACCAAGGGACGCCATCTTCTAGAAAGAGATCTGTGCAAGGGTTAGATAATATAATGAATCTATCGAACCACAATCCAACAACGATGACCAATCTACCAAAAATTCAATTGTGGGAATTGATCAAAATGGTGAACAATTATGGAGAAGAATCACAAAAGCCTACAACACAAATCGCATTGTGAACACTCTAGAGCGTGATAATACTCACTTGAAGTCGTAATTCTATAAAAATGTCAAAACAAACTAAATATTTCATTAGATGTTATAACATGATTAAGAAGATCTGGTGAGTGATGTTGATATACTGGAGATGACACAACAAAAATACAAAAAACAAGGTATTAAGTATCTTGCATTATATGGAGAATACTTAAGGATTGTCCCGAGTTTGCATATGTGCAATGCATCCAAAAAAGAACAAAAAAAGAAGAAGGAATAGCATACACATCATCTTCCAGCGCTCAAGAAACTGTCATGAGCCGCCCAATAAGCTAAAATACAGTGAAGATGAAGACCAAGGGAAATGAGAAATAAATGATCACGTAGCCACAGTTGTGGCCACCAATAAATATGAAGTCAATGCAGTTGAGTCCATGCATATAAAACATTATGAAATCCTAATAACAGACTCATCAAACAATGACGGAAATGCAAAAAAATTATTATCAATGTTTGATTTTGTTTTTTTTTATATATATATTTTTCAGCACAATTATATTAATTTATAATTATATCCTAATTAAAGACACATCAAATATGACAAAAATACAAAAGAATTTATATTATCAATGTTTCAATTTTGTTATTTTTTACTTTGAGCACAAATATATCAATTCTTGATTATATACTATTATTTTTAAAAATAATTTATTCATGTAATTAATTTAATTTTATTGAAATCAAATATAAATACAAAAATTAAGATACATAAATTATATATACATATATATATGTAAATATGTTGAAAAATAGAACTATGACAGTGAGGGCTCGTTTGCGAGCCGTGTTAGATTTAAACCTAGACTAAAATCATGTGTAAATTAGTATTGGCCCAAGATATAAAGTGTTTAGTGAAAATTAGTATTGGTTTTTATGTTGTTATTTGGTAGGTAAGATTAAAAGCAAGAGAAAAATAGTGAAGTGTTTGTTAGCTTAGACTATTTGATAGATTAAACTATAAAACAACATTTTTGCCTTTATAAAAAATATAAATATATTTCTCTATTTGATAATTAATTAATTAATCATTAATTAAGCTAAATTGTGATTAATTAAGGTAAACTGTGACTAATTAAGATAAATTGTGATTACTTAAGCTAAATTGTAATTGAATATAATTAATTAGTGATTATATAATTAATGATTAATTAAGCTAAAATTCATTAATTAATTAATGATTAATTACCACCCAACCCTCTTCGACCACCGCCAGCACCTCCCTCTTTGATCGTCGCCGCCAACCACTGTCTATACCTTACCTATTAGCCCAAAACACCATACCAAAATCGAAACAAAAGAAAATTTAATATCAGACAAAAATCAAACCAAAATCAAACATAAAATCGAACCAAACAAACACAACATCGAACCCAAAATCAAAGAAGTGTCTCAAATCTACAACAAATCGAAAGATGTGGCTCATATCTATAACAAATTGAATCCAGAAATGGTGTCACCGCTATGGCTGCAAAATCTAGTTGCAATGAAGATGCCATCTAGATTTGCCTAGCCAAGTTACAACCAAAATCCATTTCATTCGATGAAATTGATTCCAACTCAAACTTGAACTCAAAAATCATCACAGCCACCATCGAGAGAGAAAAAATCAAAGCCAAAATATCACCACCAAATTGAACAAATCAAACCTAAAATTGAACCAAAATCGAATGAGAAGCACTGTTTCGCCGCAGCCCAAATCACTGCCGCCACCCAAATCACCTCTAGATCCTAAACCTCCTCTTTCGCCGCCCAAATCACCTCCGCCGCAGGAAGAGAGAGAGAGAGAGAGCGAAAGAGTGAGAGAAAATGTACCATGGTCAATGGAGTTAGAAATAAGGTTACTGTTCAATGGAGTAACATTTTAGGCAACGCACATGCCGTCTTGGATATCTGTGTATGTGGCGATATTGGTGGTGGCGCGAAGCGAGGTCAACGAAGGCAATGGTAGCGTGATGAGGTGGCGGTGGCGAGGTACTACAGTTAAATAGATGGAGAATACGGCTACTGTTTAATCCAGTGTAAGATAGAACCATCGATTTGGGGGGAATAATAAGCCAAAGACCAACAATGGAATGAGCAAAAGAGAGATGCGGACCACGTTTTTCTTGTGGGCCTAAGAGCTTTTTAGCTAACCTACCAAACACTAGGTTTATACTGTTGGGCGAAGACTAAATTAGCCTTAGCCTCTGAACACAACCTACCAAACATGGCCTTATACTTTCCTTGCACACCTATACCATAGTCGTAAAAATAAATTCACCCAAATCCACTCCCACAACATTTTCACTTATCAGACTATCCCATCACATTTAGATATAGAGAAAATAAAAAAGAAAATAGATAGCAAAATATGAAGAAAGAGAGTCTTCAAATCTCCAGCTTCTGAAACCAAGCTCAAGACGGTAATTCTTCGCATCTTAATCCCAATCTTTCTTGTTCCATCTTTCACATGTTAACACCCAGGGGCGTATATAACCGACTCAACTCAAGGACCGACGACAACAGCTGCTCCGATTCTTAGCATAAATCACTGGTGCCTTGCAGCCTTGCAAGTGCAAGGTATTCTAAAATCTTAATCCAGTTGCTGCTACTATTTTACTCAATTAAGAATCAT
>JAYDZE010012688.1:0-10287 GCA_034509125.1 Monilaria moniliformis
TTTTGCTTTTTATTTTATGTAATTTAGGATTTTAAATTATGTATGTTAGAATTTTAATTAAGTACTTTTTGAATTTCGTGTCTACATTTTACAAATAACTTAATTACGAATTTATATATAAAATTGAAGAAAAAAATTGAAGTAACAAAATGATAAAATGATAAAAATTGATTTGTGGCTGATTTGGGGCTGAATTTTTGGGGTTGAGATAGTGGTGTTGTGGCTGAAAAGTAAAATGCTGATGTGGCAGCCGAAAATTGAGTTGTAGCTGGTTTTTTTGGGGATGGGATAAGGATGCCCTTACAAACTTTTTCGATTTAAGTCAATTCTTCTAAAGATACAAATTTAGAAGTACTTTTTATCAATTGAGTAAATAAACTGAGGTCAAGCTATTATTATGGTCAACATTTAATATTTTTGAATACTAACTCAATCAACATGTCTTTTTTAGCAATGTCAGTATTCTGAGTAGAATTTAAGCAAAAAAGCATAATTTACCTTTTTTTTTTGTCATTGACTTTGCATACTACATGTACACTCCCAGTGGATGTTTAATTTACACCAGTGTTTTAAAAATCGATCCGGACCGGTCGGTTTGGCCGCGAACCGGTGTGATGTCCGATTCGTTTTGGTCATAAAAACCACCAAGCTATTAAACCAGTGTGAACCGGAAAAACCGGCCAGTTCGGCCGGAAACCGGCGACCGGTTGAACCGGTTTTTTAAAATTTTAAACATTTCTCAAAAATGATTTTTGGGCTTCATGTGATTTGATCTCTTGACCAATGATAAAGTGTGTTGTACCTTATCCATTGGACTACAAGCACTTTTATAATATTTTATGAACTTTGAATATTCTTATACATAAAATATTGAAATTTTTTATCTGCACTACTTATTAATTCGTGTTTGATATTAAGGAGCAATATCTCATAATTTTTACTAAACACGTAATAATTTTTATCTAGTTTTTTTTGTCAACTTCATTAGTTAATATTTTTAACTCTTGAGAAATGGTATTATGTATTAAAATTATATGCAAAAATTAATCATTAACTTAAAAAAGCACATGAAGCGCGATGCGTTTAATTGCAAACAATTCTATCAAAAAATAATAAAGCTCAAACTCAAAATTGATAAAATAATTCATGTATGCTAGTAAAATTATAAAACTTAAAGGCTATAAGATTAATGTATAAAATAACTAATTAATTTTAATATTTTTTTTATTTAATATATATTTAATTGCATTTTATAATTTACTAAAATTTATTTATATTTATCATTTGTTAAAAATTAATATTAATTACTATATATATATATATATATATATTTGCTACAGTATTCCGGTCCGACCAGTGGTCTGACCGATTCGACCGATTGAACCATGAACCGATAGCTTTGCCGATTCTCTCGCCGATCCGATTTTTAAAACATTGATGTACACCTTATAATTTATTATTTAGTTTCTATATTTTTGTCTCTTGTATTTTTCTTCCCAATTGTATTCGATTGGATCCATCTATTATTGATTGCCATTGAATGCAGATCGATCTTTTTTGTGTCAAAGGCTGGAGTGCGTTATTGAAATTTATGATCATAAATGGCTCACATTATTAGATTATAATCTTAATCAAAATTTGAATTAATAAAAATAGGAATTCTGCTAGATTTCAGCATCAATATATGCTCATGCGCTCATGCTCTTCTCATCAAGGGCATGAAGGCTGAAATACTAGGTTATAATGTTTATGACAAAAAGTTTTCGTGTTCAAACTCGACCGTTACACAATTCCCATATTTGAAAAAATGTTGAATTTATTAGTTTGTTAAGATACTACAAACGATGCTTATTTTAAACCATTTTCATCAGTTTTTATTATTCAGTAGTTGGTTGAGACACTACAAATGATGCTATATTTTACACCATTTTCATTAGTTTTCATTATTCATTCTATTTGTTGTTTATTTTGTTTTTCAAAGTTATTGGTTAAATTTATTAGGTTGAGTGCAGAAAGCTACAATGGTGAGCATTTTTTACCTTTTTTTTTTTTTGTTTTCTTCGAATCATGATTCAAATAGTGGTCATGGCAGTGAGCATATTATTTATGGAAGCATGATATAGGGCTTAGTTGGTTGCTAGGCTTGAGATGGAGCTTTATCGGCTCCATCAACTCGATTTATTGAGAAGTGAGGCAATTTGAATGTATATATGTGTGTGATTGTTAAGCATGCTATGTTATATACTAACTTATTGCTAAGTTATATATTAATCAAATGTTTTAAGCATGTCAAGTTATGTGCTAGTTATGTTTTAAGAATACTAAGTTATGTATTTCAATGTTAATTAGTTAGGAGTTTCTAACTTAAAATTTAGTGCAGATCATGAGTGGATGTATAGATTGTTCATTTCAAATAGTGATTTCAATCCTGAATTTCTCGAGGGGCTTCACAATTTCATTCGGTTTGCAAGAGGATGAATTGTGTATGATGTTGATGGATTGTAAACTAGCATTAGGTGATAACACCGCAGTACTTCACCAAATGGTGGGATGATAGACATCGACGATGGTGATGGAGACCCTTCATATGAAAATATAATAATCTCATATGACGAAAATATTGACAATAATGATGATTAATATGACAAGGTTTGTTTTTTGACATCTTTTCTAAGTTATTTATGATATTGAAAATATTATAAGTGATTATTGACATGTTTTAAAAAAAACTTTTTTTACATATTTTAGATATGAATCGACGTATTCAGCGTGCTACTAGTATCGTTGGTGGACAGAGCAACAACTCCTCACACGCAGGATCATTGCAGACAACTCAGGCGACATCTTCTCCCGAGTTGGAAGCTGTTGAGGATGGAGGGTCTAGAAGTAACAAGGGACCTGTATTGCCTGATGGGAGGACTGCACGTCAGAATGGTCCCTATATAGGTTTTGTTATTTGTTATTTATTATTAATTACGCGTGGTTTATTTATTCTTTACTAATATTTGAATAAAATATTATAGGAAAATAATGGTGCATCCTCGGATTGCAAGAGAGTGTACTGCAAGCGCATTCCCAATGTTACGGGATATTATTGGCAATTGACACCGCATGAGGTGAAGGACGTGTATTTTGAAGAATTTAGAGTAAGCATTTCTACTATCTGAACTTTATTTTGATTCAAGTGTTACAGGCTATAACTTTTTATTATTAATATGATAAGATTCTAATATTTCATTTCTTCTAAAGAAAGCATTTGCTTGGCCTTTCGAGTGGGAGGAGGATGTGAAGAAAATTTGAAAAAAGAAGGCCGTAACCAAATATTCGAACTATATATCTTATTTGATGAAATTATTTGATAAGGATAAAGGAAAATCGGGTCACGTACCACAAGAGTTTTGGGGTGCACTACGAGGCCACTGGAGCAAATATAAAGTTATAGCAAAATCTGAAACTGTAAGGAGAGATAGATTGTCCGAGCCAGATAAATTTGGTACCAGAATCGGCAAACATCATGGAGACTTGATTTCTGTCACAATGGATGGTAAGTGTTTTGTATATAAATACAAAATCAATGATTGATATTATTTTATACTTTATTATATATTGATAAATAGGCGGCCGAAAAGGGGATCAGCGCGAGGGAGTATTTGTACGACTCATTCAGGGCACTACATAGGAATCCTGACGGGACGCACACATATAAGAAGGCTGCAGATGTTGATGTAAGTCATATTATAACACACACACACACATACACATATATATATATTCAATTGTTTGTCAATGTAATATTTTTTGCGATTATTGTTAATTAGGAGGTGGTGCAAATAGATTGTTGAGGCCAAAGGCGAGGAAGTCGATCTGCATCATCAGATCATCTATCATGATGTAATGGGAGAGCATCTCAACAAGAAGAAGATGATGCTCAAAATTGGTAATGGTATCACCATGGAGACATTGATATTTCTAAAGACTTGCTCTTACAATGATATCAAAACAAGGAGGACAAAATAGGGAAGGGTTTAACCCACAAAAAATGAAATAAAAAAGAATGATGTAAAGGTTAAGAATGAGAAGAAAAGTGTTTATGAATAAGAGGCCTATCTAGGACGAAGAATCTCAACCAAAAGAATGATGATTTTTTCTTAATTTAGGCGAATTGATGATAAAAGTTTCCTAAATGATTTTTTTTAAACTTCCGTAAATGGGTAAGATGGATGAGCGTCTCACGTTTCGCAGATTGAGTCATATCCGGCCTGGTGGAAGTGTGTGCAATATTTCACCCGGCCGGGTAGAACACTCTAATTAGCCAGAGAGTCCTACCTGACCGGGAGAATTGTGTGCACTGTTTCACCTGGCTTGGTGGAACACTCTAACTAGCATAGTTGTCTTTGTTTAGTGTATGTTTCACCCCTAAGACTTTTGAAGATATTTATGAGGGTAATTCTTATCTTGTGTTAGTTATTTGACAATAGTTACATCTAAACCATAAAGTAATTGGTAGGTATCGATAGAATCCGTACAATTAATGCACCATGATAATGTATTCACCAAAATGAGAGATAACACTGAAAGCATACATCCATCTATATAACCTACCCCATCTCTCTCATCTCTCAACTGCACAGCATGCAAGGAGAAATCGAAACAGCTGCTGACGGAGATGGGGCTACGAAACCCACTTCTGCCTTTGAAAGACATCGTGGAAGTCGGGTGCGTGAAGGATACTGGGTTCGTGTAGCTCATACAGAAGAAGAAATGTGAGCACAGGTAGGTGAAGATCAACAATTTGGTGCAGTACGCCACCGAGGTCACCGCCTACATCGAGCCCGACCAGATTACCAAGCTCACCGGCGTTAAGGCCAAAGAGCTGCTGCTCTAGATCATCACCACTCTTCGTCAGGCAGAGTAGTATGTGTTGTGCAATTTTTTTTCCTTAATGGAGTAGTGGGATAGTTGGGAAGGCTATGCCACTGTGTGCAGGAGAAGAAGAAGAAGATTGAGGAAAAAGATTGAAAAATTGTGTGTAAATTATTGGCTATTTCAGGATGGGAGAATGCAGAGTTAAGAGAGTAAGAGATATATGTGAATTTGGTATTATGCTACTGTAAATTCTGAGGAGGAATCTATAATAGCTGAGGTAAGAGAGATTCTTGATTGCAAATGCAATTTCTTAAGTGGGGGAGAAAAACGAACGTTCTTCTTGCATATATATTTCTCTAGCCAATCAGAGTGTTCCACCCGAACGGGTGAAACAATGCATACAATTGTACCTGGGTAGGACTCTCTTACTAATCAGAGTGTCCCACTCGGCCGGGTGGAACAGTGCACACACTTCTACCCATCTAGGTAGGACTTAATCTGCAAGATGTGAGACGTGTGACGCTAATGCGTCTTACCCATTTACAAAAGTTAAAAAAAAATTCCATTTAGGAAATTTTTATTTTCAATTCGCCTAGATTAAGAAAAAAGCTAAAAGAGTGGAGACAATTATTGGCTAGTTTCACTAGAACAACTATTTGCAAAGCTCCAGAAACTAGCAAACACTAAGCTACATGTATACTTGTATTGAATAAACAAGTTATACAATGAAACCATCCTCACTAGCATGGAATTAAAAACAAGGACAAGCTCAACCAAAAAGGAGCAAACTCTCTCAATGAGTAATTTTTTGCATTCATAAAAGTTTGTGTTACAAAATGAGTTCAAATCTCCTTTTGAAGAAGAGGGTGGCTTATTGGATAAGCCACTAACATTTTCTACTAACATCATAACCTTCTTGAAAAGGGAAAGAAAATTACACTTGAAAAAATACTATACGTCTAGTTGCATACATCCACATGGGCCGTGTGGTTAAGTGAAGCCACCACACAGTCCGTGTGGGAGCTTCTGGACGGCCCCCTACGTATTGGCACACGGGCCGTATGGTCAGAGTGGGCCACCACACGGTCCATGTGGGACCTTCTCGACCCAGCCTCCTTATCGAACGGGCCGTGTCTTGGCGGCGGACGTCTACACAGTCCGTGCACTGATTTCTAACCCTTCAGGTGGCTCTTTTACTTCGAGAATTATCTTCAAATGTGGTATTTCTTCGATCTTGGACTTATCTTTCCTTGCAACCCTTCGAATTAAGCTAGCCAAGGCTTCTTATATCTTTCTCGTCAACGCCTTTGTCTTTGGCCTCCTGATATCCACCAATGGGTCCATTGCTTGACGTCGCACTTGATGTTGATCATCTATGATCACACCAGGGTGGCTCATCCACACAGAGTACACGATCGACCAATCCTTCTTGGAAACATACCTTATCCCAAATGCAGTAAAACTTGGATGCAGAGCGCAAGGAATGAATGATGCTTTAGAATAAGGTTAACAAAATGGAGGAGATGATGCAACATATGTAGTAGTTTAAGACCCAACAATCCAATCAATCGAGTCACTCATAGGCCAACCTTGACGATAACGATTCAGAAGAAGTGTGATTATATGTTGTATTGCATTACTATTTTGTTTGAACCGAGTTTGACTTGAATTTGTTTGAAAAAATACTTTGTTTGTTTGTATGTTTATCTATCTTTATTTTGGACTTCTTGTTGTATTATTTTATTGCTTTGTTAATTGGTTCGTTGAAAACAAATTGTCATAACTTGGTAAACAACAAGCGAAACAAATAAAAAACTAAAATCTAGGTTTACCGACAGAAATGGCACATCGGTAAACTTACGTATGACCCCCCAAAAAATTATCGACGAACGAAATCTGTCGGTAATTCTCGTACGCACAACATATATTTACTGATAGATTCGCGTCGTCGGTAATCCTTTGGAAAAAAAATTCAAACCAGACATAGTCTGTTGGTAAATATTTTTACCAATGTGTTAATTACCGACAAACAGAGCCCGTCGGTAATACCAATTACCGATGGATTTTTGTGACTTACCGACGGATTTTTCCGTTGGTAAAATCCCACTTTTTTGTGGTGTAATCATGTCTGCATTTGGTCTAATGATTAGCATATCAACAACATATAAAAGAAGGACGACAAATTTAAAGTAAGGGTATATTTGGACATATGCACAAGAATCTGTAACCGTCCTTTTATATCCTTGATTCACCATAAAAGAACCAAACTTCTTATACCATTGTCGCAGGGCTTGTTTCAATCCATACAAGCTCTTTTTTAAGCAACAAACCATGTCCTCATTTCCCTTGACCTTAAAACCTTTTGGTTGTTTCATGTAAATTTCTTTCTCCCACGCAAAATTCAAGGCTTTATATTAAGCTGGTCCAACTCAATACTCAAGTTGGCTACAATACCTAGCACAACTTGAATAGAACTCATTTTCATAACTGGTAAAAAAATCTCATCAAAATCAATAGCTTTCTTCTGAGTGAAACCTTTGACAACAAATTAAGCTTTGTATCTGACTAGATTTCCATCGTGTGTCTTCAGCTTACATACCCACTTTGTTCTTGAGTGTTCTCTTTCTTTTTGAAAGTTACATCACTTCGTATGTGTCATTCTTGTTTAGAGAATTCATCTCCTCTTGCATGGCCTTCATCCAACAATGTTTGCATCTGCAAGATTGCACATCTTGGAAGCTCTTTGACTCTCCCTTATTAGTAAATATAATCAAAAATAGGGTACCTTGTAGACGGTTGGCGTTCTTTGGTTGACCTTTTTGCTTGAGATTCAATCGCTTCTTGTGAAATAGGATTTTCTGGCTTACCCTGCTTGCTTAACACCCTCTTCATAATCATCATCTACAATTGTATCTTGATCTCTCATGACTGACTCTTCATCTTTCTATTCTGATTCTGATATTCCTCTTCCTGTTGGAATGCTCCCACGATCTCATTCTTGTAGAACACTATGTCTCAGCTCCGTACAACTTTATTTTTCACGGGATCCCATAACTTGTGGCCAAATTCTTCATCTCCACAACCAACAAAAGTGCAAGGAATTGGCTTGTCTCGACTTTCAATCTCTACTCCTTTGGAACATGCATAAACGCCTTACAACCAAATACCCTCAGGTAAGAGTATGAACCAGACCTTCTCTGAGACATCAAAGTTCTAATGTACTTAAAGTAGTCGGTTGATTAGCTAGACAACATTGCTAACAACTTCTCCCCAAAATGACTTAGATAAATTAGTCATCTTAAGCATGGATCTGACTCTCTCAACAATGGTGTGATTCATCTGTTCAGCAATGTCGTTGTGCTGAGATGCACCAGGAACCATCCTCTCGCACCTGATACCGTGATCGTTGCAGTAATCTCTAAATTTCCTAGAGACATTCACATTCATTGCCAGTGCGCAGACACTTCAATGACATTTCAGTCTCTATTTCCACCATTGCGTGGAACTATTTGAAGTATTGAAATATCTAATCCTACTTGCGCAACAAATATATCCATGTTTCTGTGAGAAATCATCAATAATGGTAAGAAAATGTTGTTACCTCCAAGATATTCACATCTATGGGACCACATACATCAAAGTGTACCAACTTCAATTTGTTATCTCGCCGTCTTTAGCTTTTCTGAAAAGAAATGCGATATTGCTTCCCCAATAAACAATAATCGCAAGAGTATATTTTACCTTTAACTAATGGTATGAGGGAATTCTTAGCCAACATCTTGAACCATTTCTTGCTTATATGAGCCAACCGCCTATGGCACAAATTTGGTGAAACATCATCCTCTACAACATTCATTTCTCCCGCACATATCACCGTGTATGTCTTGTACAACGAGCAATATAATTATCCTCTCGCCACCACCAATGATCATTTGGTGAGTTTCCAGTTACTGTTACCCATATAATGGTGATAATCTTTCTTGTATGGCACACTACCAGAAATGAGGTTCAATCGAAGATTGAGAATATGCCACATATCTTTGAGTATTAATGTGCACCTGACACTTGTCTTCACGCAGATGTCAATGACCCCCACTATTTGCAAGTCACTATGTAGTCCCATTCTAATAGTGCCAAAATTTCCTACTTTGTAAGTGGAGAAGTATACTCTCTTTGAAACACAATGGTAAGAAGCATCGGAAATCTACTGTCCACCCAGTATATGCATCTACAACATGACAACAATCTGTGTCATGAGAATCTAAAGTTACCTCACCATCTCTTTTGAGATTGTAGCATATGTGTTTTTGTCACTATCCTCTTTTTTGTTTGAATTCCCCTATTTGAGAAGATAAAATTCCTCTTTAGATCACATGTCTTGCCACATTTGTAACATTGTCTCTTTTTCCTTGACTTGGATCTCTACTCTTGCTCTGATCCCAATTCTTCGTGACAAGAGCTTATAAACTGGTACTAATCTCTTTTGTGTTGTTTTTCATTGAGCAGTCTATTATTTACCATAGACATCGATACCACATTATCTGGAGCTGAGTTACTAAATGATACACCAAGCGTATCCCAACTATCCGGTAGAGATCCCAATAGCATGCATGCTTGCATCTTATCATCCAAGGGCATACCACTAACTGCTAGCACAACTATGAGTCCTTCAAAATCATTTAGGTAGTGCGTGACTGATCGTCCTTCTGACAGCTTAAAGTTCATGACTTTACGAATCATGAGCACGTTTCCTTGAGTATTCTTAGCCTCATACATACCTTCCAATTTCTTACAGAGAGCTTGGGGATCTTTGTCGTTCCTTACATGGTTGTACATGCTTGCATCAATCCATTGGCGTATCATACCCAATGTTTGCTTCTTTAACTTGTCTCACTGCCTATCTTTCATATCATCTGGCTTTACATCATCACCTTAAATTAGATCGTATAGATCTTTGCAATTAAGATAGTCATCCATTCTGGATTTTCCCATTGAATAATTTGATTCCGTCAACTTGATCATTCCCTTTCAGTTTGCCATACCAAACTCCTAGGTCAGTCTAACTAAAAGCTCTTATACTAGTTCTTTGGATATGAACTCCAATTCCGAGTCGGTCCAATAAACAGTGACGTGAATCGATTCGACAATACCTAGGAAAGATCATAGTGACCACCTGGACAGTATTACCATTCCATGTAAAATCTCAAGTTAAGCCGGAGGGAGGGGTCACACGTGGTCCCACTTAAATTACTGAAATTACGTGTATGGTGTATTTATCATAACTTCACATGTGGCGGATGTTAGGAAATTAATATTGGGCTACCACATATCAAATTATAATGTATATGGCTATCTTTAAGAGGCTCAAATTATAGTGATCAATTAAGGTTTTAAGTTATGGGCCAAATAAGAGTATTAAAT
>JAYDZE010012699.1:0-10286 GCA_034509125.1 Monilaria moniliformis
TGAAGTTTTAGTTGTTTAGTCGATTGTTAAGTGCTGTATCGTGGCTTGTGTTTGGTGATTTAACTTTTGTTTACTAAATTCTAGACTAGTTAAGTGTTTTTGCCTCCAAAAATCATTTTGCACCTATTTCTTGCTTTATTGTCTCTAGTTTTTTCTTGAGTTTTTCTTGTTGTTTGAACTCATTTTGAAATGAATATTTCGAATCCCAGTTGAAAAGTTCTGTTTATGAACTTGTTAAATCAGATTTCTTTTATGTTGTTTGAATTTTCGTGAGTTGTCTTAAGCATTAGTAGCTTGAAGTGTAGCTTTCCATTTTCTGCCTCTGTCAACTGCCTGCACCTCTGTTTTCCGTCCCTGCTGCCCAGTTTGCACTTCCTCCGTTTCTTTCCCATTTTGAGCCTACAATTTTTGTTTTATAAAAAGTTTAATGTTTATTTTCCAAAAATAGAATTTTGACTATCATTTGCTTTTGTTTTAACTGGTTGATTGAATCCTGTCTAGTGGGTCTAGCTAGTTAAAATCTGAATTGTTCAGTTAGTCTTAGTATTAGTATTTCAATTCCAGCATTTGATTTCAAGGAAAACTTAAGTTTATTTCTCGAACACTTTTAGAATTTAAGTAGTAGTAACTGTAAGTTTTACCTTCCAACTGCCCAATCTAATTTCCTGCTTTCAACCTGCCCAGTTTGAACGTGCGTTACTTATCTGTGGTTTTCTGCTTTCAATTTAGTTTTTGTTGTGTTTCGCTCTTTATTTAGAACAGTTAGTTTTCTGATTCCTTTAATTTGCCCAGCTTGCTTCTTGTTTTCAAGTTGCCCAGTTTGTTTCTGAAATGTTGCTCGTTGGCTTGTTTGTTTACTTTGTTTAATTTTGTGTGCTTAGAATTGTTTCCCACGCTCTTTTAGATTATTTTATTTTCTGTATTTCCTCCTTCACCTTGTTTTTAGGCGTGGCGGCATAGCCAACCCCTCTTAGGCATAGTGAAATGTGTAATGAAATTGTCGTTTCTCGTGGGTTCGACACCCTTACTTACCCTATACTAATCCAATAGTATAGTGGAAGTGGGAAACTTATAAATCTTGTTGATAGGCTAAGTTTGTTTCATTATCTTCCAACGACAATTCGAATTTAGCAATCCTATCAAATGGCGCCGTTGCCGGGGAGCGGTATTATTTTTGTTATGTGTTTTCTATGCCTTTGTGTAAACAGTTTTTAACTTTGTTTTCTTTTTCTTTTTCTTGTTTATGAGCAGGTCTTCAAAGCCAACTTTGCTGTACGATTTTGAGATCGAGAAGACCGCCAAGAGATTATGGAAGGAGACGAGACTAGCAAAACAAGGGACTCAGACACGGACAGGCCTTCAAGCTGCCCTACCTGAGCCCAGTAGCCCAGTTTCAACGTCCGGAAATGATACAAAAGGTGACATTGACGTCACGTTCGATTTTAATCATAATCAAGAATATATGATGGCTGAAGAGGAAGACGACCCTCGATTGGGAGACCTCCAGGCTCACTTGGAGGATGACCCCCCAACTCCTATTAGAGTGACCGAAGATGCCTAACCGATTGAGATCAAGTTGGCGTTGAATGTTTTGCCCAAGTTCTATGGCAAACGAGGGGAGGACCCGTACAATTTCCTTAGTGAATTCATAAAGATGTGCAGAATTCAGAAGCGGCCTCCTGGAGTCACTAAAGAACAGTTCTGATTGGCTGTTTTGCCTTTTACTTTGTCGGGAGAGGCCAATACTTGGTTCAATAGTCTTCGACCCAATTCGATTTCTACATGGGCTGAAATTAAGAAGCTGATTTTGGAGTATATCTTTCCTCCCACCAAGACTAATGCACTTAAGAAGGAAATTACAGGAGCTCAACAAGGTTTTGACGAGTCCTTTAGTGCATATTGGGCTCGATTCAAGAAACTAGTGGATATTTGCCCTAACCACAAGTTTTCGGAAGGCGATTTGTTCCAATACTTCTATCAAGGAATGACGGTGGAGAGCAAGAGCATGGCTAACATAGCCAGTGGAGGTGAGTTTTCTACCAAGAGAGTTAGTGAGGCACGAAATGTGATCCAAAATCTTGTCAATGCCACCCGAGAGTACGACGAGCCACAAGCATGATTGTTGAAGAGGGTGGAACATTCCAATGCCAACACCTCTGACTTAGAAGAGAAAATTGATGCCAAGATTGGTAAGTTGGAGAAATTGCTCACAACGGTGGTGGAGAAGGTGGCAAGTTCGTCTACACCCGAGAAGCCGTGTGGAGCATGTGGAAGAATTGGCCACACCTCGCTGCAATGTCGAATGGAGGATGTCGATGCCATGGCACTAGTCAATGCCACTCAAAATTGGAATGGTCAAGGCCAAAAGAGGGATCCGTTCGCACCAACTTACAATTCGGGATGGCGTGATCACCCCAACTTTAGATGGGCTGAACCAAACAAACATCAAGGCCCTCCACCAGCCCCTCATCATCACCAACAGCAGCCTCCACCCATGCAACATCAAGCCTACAGGCCGCCGCATCAAAGAGGTTTCCAACCTCCAAATCAAGCTCAAAATCCTCCAAAACCGGCCAAGAGTTTGGAGGAAATTATGGGAGAGCTGATCACATCTCAACAATTCCTTCAAAATAATGTGCAAGCCAACAACGATGCTGTCCACAAGATGCAAGAAGCCCAAAAAGAACAAAAAGTGAGTCTCGAAGCACTAATCAGCAAATGTCACAATTGGCCGTTTCAATGAATGAATTGCGTGGGAATGAAGGAAGGATTCCCGCCCAAGTGCAACCACCTCATAGGGAAAACATAAATCAAATCACATTGAGGTCTGGAAAGTAGTTGATGGGACCACTAGCTTCGATTTTCAAAAGTGGACCAGGGGAGTCGTCTGGAATCCGAACTGAGCGGCACAGCCGAACTGAGCTGCACAGCCGAACTGAATTGCGTAGCCAAACTAAGCTGCCCAGTTCGGAGATCTCCACTGAACAGCAAATCAAAGAAAGAGCTGGAGAAGCTCCTCTCACCAAAGGGTCCGAACAGAATGATCAAGAGGAGAAACAGGCTGAGGTAGAATCAAGGGCAGAGCCTAATCAAATTCCGAAGTTGCAACCCCCTTTCCCGGGGCGATTGGCAAGGCGACCCAAGAAAGATCCCGTGGACTTCTTTTCGATATTTGGCAAATTGGAAATCAATCTCCCATTCTTTCAAGCATTGAAGTTGCCCCCACTCACCAAGTTTGTCAAGGATTTCATTGCTGGAAAGTTAAGAGGAGACGGAAAAATAGTGATCGGGGAGAATGTTTCAGCCGTCATCCAAAAGAAGTTGCCGTCGAAATGCACTGACCCAGGTATGTTCACGCTGCCCATCTCGATTGGAAATGCCCAGATTAAACATGCTATGTGTGATTTAGGAGCATCGATAAATGTTATGCCATTATCTGTGTATAATAGCTTAACTGGTGTTGAGTTGGTTGAGACCCGAGTTGTGATTCAACTCGCTGATCGTTCATGCATATGTCCAGAGGGCGTGTTAGAGAATGTGCTTGTGTTCATGATTTTTTATATCCGGCTGATTTCTATGTGATTAAAATGAATGACATGCTTTCTAAGGAATCAAGTGGTGTGTTGCTTGGTAGACCTTTTCTAAGAACTGCAAAAACTATTATAAATGTGTTTGATGGAACTATATGCTTGGACTATCATGGTGAAAAGTTTACTTTTAGCATAGATACTACTTTGAAACAACCGTTGGATGTCGAAAATGCACATTATGTTGATATCATTGACCCCATAGTCCAAGAGCATCTTGAGGCTGAGTTTTTGCAGGGAAATATTGAGAATTATTCAGAGGAATTAGCTGACCTAGAGGCTAATGGGATGAGCAAGCTACTGGACTCACAAGGGCTTAGTGATGAGGAGATCGAAGCCGAAATTCTAAGGCTGTGCATGGTACCAGGACGTTCAGAATGTGCAGCAAGCATTGATTTGTCCAGCTTGAACGTGCCAGAAGGGTCTTTACCGGCTGAAGACAAATCGATGAAGCTAGAATTGAAACCTCTGCCACCAAACCTCAAGTATGTCTACTTAGAAGATGAGGAAACACTGCCAGTGATTATCAACAGTGGATTGGAGCAAGATCAAGAGGTTGAATTAGTAAAGGTCTTGAAAAAACATAAAAAAGCCATAGGATGGACGTCGGGCGACATCGTTGGAATTAGCCCCGATCTTTGTATGCATTACATCCACCTGGAGCCAGAGACAAAACCACATAGAGATCCTCAAAGAAAACTGAATCCAAACATGAGAGAGGTTGTACTCAAAGAAATCTTGAAGTTGTTGGTAATGGGGATAATCTAACCCATTTCAGATAGCAAATGGGTTAGTCCGGTCCACATGGTACCGAAGAAGTCGGGGATTCAGGTAGTGGAGAATGAAAAGAATGAGTTGGTGCCGACTCAGTTAGTCACAGGCCGGGGAATGTGCATTGACTATCGCAAGTTAAATGCAGCCACCCGAAAGGACCATTTCCCCCTTCGATTTATCGATCATATGTTGGAGAGGTTGGTGGGAAAGAAGTTCTTTTGCTTCTTGGATGGCTATAGTGGATACTTTCAGATCTTTGTTAACCCTGATGACCAAGAGAAAACAACATTCACATGCCCTTTTGGTACATATGCCTATCGGAGAATGCCGTTTGGATTGTGCAATGCGCCCGGGACATTTCAAAGGTGCATGATGAGCATATTTTCGGATTTGATTGAACAGTGCATGGAAATCTTCATGGATGACTTCACGGTTTATGGGGAGTCGTTTGAGAGATGCTTATGCCATTTGGATGATGTGTTAGCAAGATGTGAAAAGAAGAACTTGGTGTTGAATTTCGAAAAATGTCACTTTATGGTGACAGAGGGCATAGTTTTGGGACAATTGGTGTCCGAGAAGGGCATTCAAGTGGATAAGGCAAAGGTGGATGTCATTGAGCAGCTGCCATTCCCAACAAACCAAAGGGAGATCCGAGGTTTCTTAGGGCATGCGGGGTTCTATCGAAGATTCATCAAGGATTTCGCCAAAATCGCCCAACCGTTGACTAGGCTCCTCCAAAATGATGTGCCCTTTGATTTTGATGAAAGCTGCCAACAAGCCTTTCGTGCCTTGAAGGACAAGCTAGTGACAGCCCCAGTAGTTAGAGGTCCTGACTGGAATCTCCCGTTTGAGATAATGTGTGATGCAAGTGATCACGCCGTAGGCGCCGTACTTGGCCAACGGGTTGGAAAAGAGAGTCATGTTGTGTACTATGCTTCAAAGACCTTAAACCCAGCCCAAAGCAACTATGATACAACTGAAAAGGAGCTGTTGGCAGTGGTGTATGCCTTTGAAAAATTCAGACCTTACTTGCTAGGATCGAAGATTATTGTCTACACCGACCATGCCGCCCTTAAGTACTTATTGTCGAAAAAGGAGTCCAAGCCAAGATTGATACGGTGGATCCTCTTACTCCAAGAATTTGATTGGGAGATTAGAGACAAGAAAGGGGCTGAAAACAAGGTGGCTGATCACCTTAGCCGGATAATTCAAGAAGAGAGTTCGGACTCTATCGTCGAAACTTTTCCTGATGAACACCTTTATTCTGCCCAGAAGGACTCCTGTCTGCCCAGCACAAAGGTCTCAACGATTCCTACACCAGTGAACAAGGCGGTTGTCCACCTTATACTGATAGTCCAGAAGGAGTGTTCGGATCCCAGTGTTGAAATTTTAACGGATGAACACCTTTACGCTGCCCAGAAGAGCTTCTATCTGCCCAGTTCAAAGGTTCCAGAAGCCGCCAGAGCAGAGATCAAGCCAAGTCCGGAAGGCAATGAGCCATGGTATGCGGACTTAGTAAATTATCTTACTACTGGAGAGCTCCCCACTGACTTGATGTTGACACGAGCCCAGAAGATGAAGATAAAAAGTAATAGCAAGTATTATTTCTGGGATGAGCCATATTTGTGGAAGGTGGGAGCCGATCAAGTAATTAGAAGATGCACTTCGGAAGAGGAACAAGGGGATATCTTGCTACATTATCACTCACTAGCTTGTGGAGGGCATTTTGGCCCAAAGAGGACAGTACAAAAGGTATTGGACAATGGATTTTTCTGGCCGACACTCCATCGAGATGCCTATTAGTTTTGCAAGAATTGCAAACGGTGCCAACTCTCGGGACGGATTTCGAGGAGAGATGAAATGCCTCAAGTGACGATTATTGTGTGCGAGATCTTCGATGTATGGGGGCTGGACTTCATGGGTCCATTCTCTAGCTCGTGTGGAAATTTATACATCCTTGTGGCCGTCGACTACGTCTCCAAGTGGATTGAGGCCAAAGCTACTCGAACGAATGATGCACGGGAAGTGGCAAGGTTTTCGAAAGCTACCATCTTCAGCCGCTATAGGATTCCTCGTGCCATAGTCAGTGACCAAGGTACTCACTTTGTCAACCGGACCATCGAAGCCTTATTGAAGAAATATGGAGTTCATCATCGCCTCTCTACACCGTATCATCCTCAATCCAATGGCCAAGCTGAGATTTCCAATCGAGAGGTCAAGCAAATCTTGGAAAAGACGGTGAATCCATCAAGAAAGGATTGGAGTTTAAGGTTGGATGATGACTTATGGGCCTATCGCACGGCGTACAAGACCCTGATAGGCATGTCTCCTTATCGGTTGATTTTTGGCAAGATCTGCCACCTCCCAGTTGGACTTGAACATAGAGCTTATTGGGCTGTCAAAACTCTCAATATGGAGCCAAGCAAGTGTGAGGAACAACGTAGGCTTCAACTCTAAGAGCTCGAGGAGATTCGGTTGGAGGCCTACGACACGGCCATGTGGAACAAGGAAAGGACTAAGTTGTGGCACGATCGCAACATCCGGGGGAAAACTTTCCATGAAGGACAGCAGGTTCTCCTTTAACAGTCAAGACTTCGACTGATGCCGGGAAAGCTCAATTCCAAGTGGATCGGACCGTTCGTAGTGCGTGAGGTCAAGCCTAACAGAGTCGTCGAGATACAGGGAGTGAACCCTCTTACCTCTTCTCCTTTTCTAGTAAATGGTCACCGGCTCAAAGCCTTTCATCACACCTCCGAAGTGTACACAGTGGAAGAAATTCCATTGTGCACACCTCAACCCGTGGTTTGAATAATGGTTCTGAACTGACACCTTCAATCTGCCCAGCTTGCCGCGTATATATTTGTAAATACTGCTTTTTTTCGTTTTAAAAATAAAATTAAAAAAATAAGAAAAAAAGAGGGAAAATCGTTTTGGAGTTGAAGAATCGCATTGCTGCCTTTTTGCTTGCGGTTTTTACCCCTTCAATTACCCCCGCCCCTACCCCTTTTCACAACCCTAATTTCACTCTGCTTGCTTTGAATTTTTACAGTGCTCTCCCGCGCCATTTTCTCCTACTCTCCGGTGAACTTTCCTCGCCCTCCAGCACCGTTCATTTTCGTTTCCATGGCGCCACAGACGCGGTCACAGAGGCCTAAACCGCCTCGCCCTCCAGCCGCGCCCAATTCTCGCCGAATAAGGTCAAACAGAGCTCACCCGCTATCCATTGCGAGTGTTCCCTCGCGGGTCGCTTCGCCTACTGGTCCCCCAGCAGGAGCCCTAGCTGCGGTCCGCGCAGCCTTAGTGCAGCGCCAAGCTAAGAGGGAGCTTAAAAACAGACCTTGGCGGCTGTCGACTCTGCTCCTCCTTCGCCCTCGCCCAATCTTCCACCTTCGGCTATTACCACATCCACATGCACCTCCGACGAAACCGTCCTTATCCAGCCTCCGCTCAACCTTGAGCCCGTCGCGGTGGACGTACAAATCCAGGAGCCCCCACCTCCAACATCCAGCCCACTGACTGGAAATCTCCCTCGCCGGCTGATAGATGAACCGAGCTCTCCTATTCCGGCGTTGACCCCGTTCAAAGTTGGATGGGATGATGGCGAGTCGCCAAACGCCGACTTTTCCCCTGTGCAGCCAGAGGCTCCCTACCAACCCGCTGATGTTGTCGCTCCTTCCCCGCCGGCAAGTATTGAGAAGGACTCCAGACCGGACCCTCAGTCCCCAGCCGAGGAGGTCTCTCGAGCAGATGAGCGCAAGAGAAAGGGCAAGGCCCATGTGGACGAGACACCATCGAAACGGTCCAGATTTGAGTCTCTCCTCGGCCATAATCCAGTAGCCACCAGTCCATCGGCATCTGTATCTTCCTCCGACGACACGCCGTCCAGTGAAAGCACATCATTCACGCATTCCAGTGAGGAGAGAGACCGTATGGATTTCACTCGGGTCCGCATAGAACTGAACGCAAAACTGCTAAAGGAGATGCAGCGTTTTGAGGATCCACGGCTCACCGAGAAGCTATCCCTTCGACATGCGAAAGGGAAAGATTATAAGTCAGGGCAGATTCTCGATTTCAACTTTTTGGATCAACAAAATGCTTTGGAACAATTTGAGACTTATTTTGATAATATTGGTTTCGGCTGGTTGCTGTTTGTGAATCCTCCTGCTATTCCTTGCGTTGTTGCGGATGAATTCTTTGCTTCGTTTCATTTTGATGTGAGTCCGAGTCTGGATGATTCAATGATTAGATTTAGGCTGTTTGGCGTGTCTTTTTCTATGGATCTCACCGAATGGAGTGTAAGGATGGGAATTGTGTATATTGATGAGGTTTTGGATGTGTACTTTTGAAGTTCTGAGTGTGGAGTGCCCGGGAAGCATTTTCCGTTTGATGAACAACTGGCTTGGTCCACTTTAACCCACTCAAACGTTGGCCCATTTCTTGCCACACGAGCACGGGCCAATAATTTTGTTGACCCCATTTTACGCATGTGCCAAGTCTTTTTAGGCTTTAATCTGTTAGGTTAAACAACGTGTTTTTCTCATGTTTCTCTCGCTGAACTTTACTTCCTGTGGTGTATGTTTATTGGGCACAAAGTTAATTTGGGTTTTTGGATATCATATCAGATCAAGTTAATCTGCTCACACCTTTCCCGTAATTTGACACTATGTCATTTTTTGAGTGTATTCGTGGACCGTAACATTGATTTGGTTTTTGCTTCTGATCTCCCCTCCCTGTTAACTTGTTCGCCTCCTAGTCATTTTGATGCTATTTTCCTCCGAAGCACTGGTATATTGCAGACCCGAGCGGGGGTTCCTCGGTTTTATAAACCGGGGGATAACCCCCGTCGGCTTCTTCCCCTTTAGTTGCAGGTTCTTCTTCCTCTACCTCTGTAGAAACAAGATTAGCAGCCTTAGAGTTGCAAATGGCTGATTTCAAGCTAACTTTGGAAGGCTTTAGATCGGGTCTTGTGGACTTCATGACTGAAGTCTGGGAGCTTGCCTATCTCCGACCTCTACGCCCAGCCCAGCCCAGCCTGCTCCACAGCCAGCTCAACCTGCCATACAGTCTGCCCAACCAACTCCAACAAAGGCCTCTTCCAGTGATGATAGTTCCGATGTCTCCCCCCTGCCAGAGGATGTCCCTGAATCCTCTCGAGCTGCTCTTCGCCGCAGTAGGCGCACTGGTGATCTCATTCCTTTCCCATTTATTTTGTGTTTTTAGTTTAGTGTGTGTTTTTTAGTCTGTTTTGTCCTTACTTTTGAACCCACTTGCTTGAGGGCAAGTAAGGTTTAAGTGTGAGGAGGTTTGTGTGTTTTTCTTGTCTTATGTGGTTGTTGCCAAGCTGTTTTCAATAAGCTGCTCTTTGTTTTCTATTTGCTTTGAACTCAGCAATGCATGCAATTATTTAACTAGCATTTCCCTAAATTGATTTTTGGTTTTTTGTTACATAAAATAAGTATGATGGATGTCAATTTTGAATCAAAAAGTCTAACCACTAAATGCAGAATTTGAGCCTAAAGTAGAACACTTTCTACTATATTCTTTCCGAGTTTTGATGTGTTTGCATAAACTGTGGTATGAAATAGTCATAGGCAGTAAATGATAGAGGGCAATAGGACAACCAATTTGTGCCTAATTTTTTCAAAAATCCTACCAAATTTGTTTGTCCTTAGTAAGCCACTTTGAAGTTTGAGACCCATTCCTTGTGAAGTCAGAAATTCTAAGCTTAAGCCTCAATGTTGAACTTACTTTTTGCCCCATGTTATGCATATTTGAACTTGTTGAAAATCAAGCATGCTCACCTTGAATGATAAAAGCAAAGGCACTGCTTGGTGTTATTAAGAAAAAAAAGAATAAATAATAATAATAATAATAATAATAATAATAATAATAATAATAATAATAATAATAATAATAATAATAATA
>JAYDZE010012710.1:0-10286 GCA_034509125.1 Monilaria moniliformis
GGCAGATCGAGGGAGATATCAGCGTCTAGTTGGGAAACTCATATACCTTTCTCACACTAGACCGGACATTGCATACGTTGTAGGTGTAGTAAGTCAATTTATGAACCGGCCCCAAGAGGAGCACTTGGATGCAGCACTCCGAATTGTACGTTATTTAAAAGGAACCAGTGATTATGGAGTATTACTTGAGAAAATAAGAGATTTGGAAATTCAGGGGTACACGGATGCAGACTGGGCTGGTAATCCAGTAGATAGTAGGTCTACAGCGGGATATTTCACCTTTGTAGGAGGGAACTTAGTCACATGGAGAAGTAAGAAACAGAAGGTAGTGGCACTGTCAAGCGCTGAAGCTGAGTTTCGAGGAGTTAAGAGTGGCATTACTGAAATCTTGTGGCTACGAAGATTATTAACAGAAATCGGCTTCCCCCCTACTCAACCCAGTAAATTGTTTTGTGATAATAAAGCAGCGGTGAGTATAGCTAAAAACCTCGTTCAACATGACAGAATCAAGCATGTTGAAGTTGATCGACACTTTATCAAGGAAAAGATTGAAGATGGAGTAATTGAGTTGCCTTATGTCATTTCAGAAGAACAGTTGGCAGACATCCTGACAAAGGCAGTTAATTCCATAGTATTTCATGATGTTTTGGGCAAGTTAAGCATCGGCAACGCCGTCGCTCAACTTGAGGGGGAGTGTCAAACAAGGAAGTAAAATCAAGAAAAAAAGGAGTTTATTTGTAACCATATATAGCTTTTCCTTTCCTTTGTTATGTACAATACTCTCTATAAAGAGAGATCGATTATTGGTGAATGATATACAACAAAAATATGAAATCAATGAAATCTATTGCCTCTCTGAACCCTACTCGATCCAACATTTTTCCCAGAGGCAAAATAAGGAGGCGAAGTTGCCGGAGAGTGGCGGCGATCAGGATTCTGCAGCTGTGAAGCTTGTTGCCATGGTTAGTATTGTAATCATTTTTTTAGAATTCCGATCGGTTTAGTTAGGTTAGGATATAATGAAATTGTAACACACATTAATTGAATTCTATTATAATGGTCACATTATTAACCTTTTAGTAGTATACTTTCTTATAGGTCAATTCATATTAATTGATATTTGTCATGAGAGGACAACTGAATTTGGATTGGTAAGATATTTTATTTCCAAAAAATAAGTCAAAAATATATAAATTATGTGTACATTGTAACTAAAAAAATAATATTGTAATATAATATTTGTGGTAATGATTTTGTTTAATTGTATTGCTTATAGATTTTGGAGATAGGCATCATTATACCACTACAAAAAAAGCTGTTTTTCTAACAGATTCGTTGGCGGGATACTATTCATCGATAATTACCGACGAATTAATGACGATTACTCCGTTGCTAATATCTCTGACCGGCTATGGTGCGAAGTGTACGCACCATAATCACCGTCGGAGATATTACCAACGAAATCACATGTCGAAGATATCACCGTTGGACTACTTTGTCGGTAAATGGTATTATTAATTTATTATAGATTTTTTAAAATAAAAAACTAATGCTACCAACGGATAAGTGCCCATTGGTTGTACAGACGAATAATGATGTCGATAATACCATTGTTAAATTATTTTTTATTTATTTTAAATTAAAAAAACTGAAAGTATCAGTGGATAACTGCCATCAATAACAGTATTTTTTTAAAATTTTGATCGAATTTTTAATTTGAAATTAATAGAAAAATTTTTAAAGGAATATTCATATGTCAGAAGAAGTACACTCTGGATCTGTTGGCGGAAACATGAATGCTGGATTGAAAACTGGGTATAGGGTCAATTTTGGGAGTGTTTACTCGAAAATGTTTCACTGTTAAGGTAATTACCGTTAGATACCCAACGTTTCATTTTCGGGAATAAAATTTCCTGCAAAAATTTTCCGGCGATCGAAATATTGACGCGGCAGCCGAAATTACATATAGCTTTTCTACGTGACAATTTCTGTCTGAGGTGTATTTTGAACCCAAAAAAGAAGTTGACTGGGCAAAAAGAAGTTCCACCCCTACCCCCGCCCTTATTCTTCCTCCTTCTTTTACCACTCTATGCTATTTTTCCCTTCCACCTCTGATGCACTGAAACCCTCTCACACCGCTGCTCCAACCCCTCATTCTCCGGCGACAAGCTCCTCATGCAATCCGACCTCGACATGGCCACCGACTGGCCTTTTTACCAAATTGGGAAGTTATTCATCCATTCCACCGCCAAGCTGTTGCTGCAGTAAATTAGGCTCTGGCTCGTACATCCACACCAGCGACTCCAACAACTGAATCAGCTCATCATCGTGGACGTGTTTCGCTCTATGCAATCAACATGTGAGAGGGTTTTAGTGCATTGGAGGGTGGATTGGAAAAATGGCGTAGAGTGGTAAAAGAAGGAGGAAGAACATGGACAGGGGTAGGGGTGGAACTTCTTTTCGCCCAGTCAACATTCTTTTTTTTCCGAAATACTCCTTAGAAAGTAATTTCCACATAGAAAGTCATGTGTAATTTCGGTTGCTACGTCAATATCTCGGTAGCCGGAAAAATTTTGTAGGACATTTTATTCTCGAAAATGAAACGTTGGGTACCTAATGGTAACTACATAAATGGTGAGATATTTTCGAGTAAACGCCCCAAACGATGTGGCAAAATTGACCATTTACCCTTGCAAACTAGCTGACACACACCTATCATGGTGAATCACATATTGCAGATTGTTGAAGGTGTAGGATTGACAGATTGAGACAAATATCAACGTCTGGTGGGAAAACTGATCTATCTTTCTCATACCAAACATGATATCGCATATGTAGTTGGAGTTGGGAGCTAATTCATGCATGGACCTCAAACAAACTACTTAGAAGTTGCGCTAGACTTTTGAGATACTTGAAGGGCACTTTCGGACTTGAGTTTTGTTTGAAAAGAATGGACACTTCGAGATACATGGATATACAGATGCAGATTGAGCTAGCAATTCAATGGACATGAGATCTACATCCAATTATTTCACCTTTGTTGGAGAGAACTTAGTGACTTAGAAGCGCAAGAAACAAAAAGTAAAGTAGTTGCTCTCTCAAGTACAGAAGCAAAATTTTGTGGGGTAAATAATGGCTTAACTGAGATGCTATGATTAAGAAAATTATTGATTGAAATTGGATTTGCTCCATTGGAAACGTGTCAGATATTCTGTGATAATCCTCCATCAGAAGCGTGTCAGATATTCTGTGATAATAAGGCTGCAATCAGTATATGTGAAAACTCAATTTAAACCAAGATGTCGAGGTGGAAGGACACTTCATCAAAGAGAATAAGCTGCCATAGTAGATTTGTCATTTGTTGGATTTGAAAATCATTGACTATTATTTGACAAAAACAATGAATTCTAGAAATTTTGCAGATGTTATTGGCAAGTTGAACATTAGTGACTCTGTTACTCAACTTGAGGGAGAGTACTAAAATAGCAAGAATCATCAAGAATCAACTCTAATCAAGACGAGAATAGAATCAATCAAATCTCAAAATATTCGTAGAATAATTTACCTTCCTTTTATAGATCAGAATGTAACTTTATATAAAAGAGACGAATATAATAGGTGGATTTATCAAACAATACAAAATAATTCAATAAGGAGTTCGCCCTTGTGACCTATCTACGCGTGGATACTTCCATTTTTAACCTGCAAAAGACAGAGAAGTGAAAACTATATTGAAATAGTACACCGACAGAGAATTGGGTGAATGTGCAGAAGACTCCTTAAGGCAGCTAACATTCTCATATTTTACTCGATGATTTTGGTACATAGATTTTAATCGAAGTATATCAAGGTAGTCGGCTGTGGTCCTGTGGACTCTAGTCGAGGAGGAGGCAGAGTGGAATGTTTTTTAACATTGAAAATTGAATGCAGTGTGGAACTATTTTACGATTGTTGTTCTTTGTATTTCAAATTTGTCATAGTTAACGAAGTAAAATTATAACATCTCTTACAAACATATTGTACTTATTTAACTCACAACCTCCGGTCAGATGGGTTCACTTTTGACAATTCTAGTTGTCATACATAACAAATCAGCTTAAATAAAGAAGTTTGTTTGTAATCAAATATATGGGGGTGACTTGTGATGATATTGTATCAGAGGATTCTTGGACCATGGGAGGAAGTCTTGGACTGTGTTGTCCAGCGTCTCATGGAAAAAGAGAGTCAAAAAGTCCAGTCCAGACTGTCCAGTCACTGGTTCGTCAGTCCAAATCTCATAATAGCCCCAGCTCTAAAATGCGCCGCCACGCTCAGTCAGACGTACCAAGCATCCTTATGTGATGTCAACCAATATAAAAAAAGGAAAATCATGATTTTATGTTTAAAGCGAAGATGATTCTAATTTCTAGGGAAAGCGCTCCTCCACTCCACTTCGCCATATATAAATATTCCATTGCTTTCAAAATCTTCAATAATTATTACACATTTATAGGAAATTTATTTAAATAAAATATAACCTTATGGAAACCTGGAGGAAATTCCTAGAAAGAAGGCGATTGTTTGCCCTTTTCCTTGCTGTCATTAGTACTAGTGGGGAGGAGCAAACATATAAACCCAAGACAATTAAAGTATTAATAATGTGTGAGAGAGAATTCCAGAACATGAAGATGCGAAAATTACTTAATTTTTTCCCACTGGCAATTAATAATGTCTTGATTGCAGCTGCATATATATGATGATCCATCAACCAAGTTTCCGACAAGAATCACTAGCAAATTAATTGATGTGGATTTCGATTATTGTACATGTTTTCCACTCAAATTGTTGCCATTTTCTTCAAAGTTCTTTGCTTTGCTTTTACCACCTTAATTTTTCAAACTAAGATAATGTGCTGATCACATCTTTCTCCCTCAATAATTAATATGACAACGAACGCCTAAGACAAATTCAACTAAACACATTAATTCTCACATGTATATCCAAGGAAATACTTCATCGTTCAGATATAAATGTTGTATTTGAAAATAATTTTGTTACAAATAAGTATTTTATTTTAGAATTTTATATAAAAGTGATGTTGAATTTTTAATATTACCCTTATTCTTAATGTTGGTTTGATTTTTCATGTAATAATTAAAGAGAAAAGAGAAGAATGAACTTATCCACTTTATTGGAAAACAAATTTTCATGGCAGGAAATACATATTCTGGGATGGAGGAATTTCTATCTAATTGCAAATTAAGTATCTCTACTCGTAAACTACTATATTTCAAATCACATTATCTTTTATCAACAACTTGTTCACTGTTAAGTAAATTGAGTCTTGCAAATATTTTTTATATTGATTCTTGCAAGAATTAAATTGCCTGAAGTGTGGGCTAAGTGTCCCCCTAAAGAAGGCAGAGGGGACATGGATTTCAACTAGGTACTTTAATTGTTACATTTAATTGCTTTCACATCGTCATAAATTGTCTGTAAAGTTGTGAAAATTAGTATGCATATTCAGTTTTAGTGTTGTTTACTAAATCTAATGGAATCTAAAAATCAATTTTTCTTAAAATTAAAATCGGATCTAATCCAATTACATGAAAAATGAATCCGGAAAATTAAAATTCGAACTATGAAAACTGATTCGAATCAAAATAATTGATTTTTTTTAAATATCAAAAAACTGAAAAAAAAATCATAAAAGCGAAAATTTGAAAATTCATAAAATATATGTATATACATATGAAATATAAACATATATTTTTATTTATGTAAATATATAAATATAAGCATATATTAAATATTTATTTATTTATTATTTTATTATATATATATATATAAATATAATATTAAATATAAATTCAGTTTTTGGTTTTTTTTCGATTTATAATATTATCCGAACTGAACCGAACTGACAAATCAAAATTCGCAAAAAATTAAAACAAATCGAACTAAAAACCGAGAAAACCAAACCAAATTTTAAATTTCGACTTGCTCCGGTTCAGATATTCGAATTTCGAATATGTTGGTCACCCCTAGGAAAAATAAGCATCTATCCAAATAAAAGTGCCAAATAATTAAGAATTTTATTTAATTATTTATTGTATAAATATTTTACTTGATATTATATTCAATATTATAAACTACGTATATGATGACACGATTTTATATCCAAAAGGAGAATAGATGAAAATATATCATTTTTATAAAAGTAAATGTTTTTTATCCTCATTCATAAAAAATGAGTTTTCTATACAATTTTGCCTTAAAAACTAAGTTATCCTCCACATAGTCGAAAAAGTTGTTGAAGCTGACATAGCTCATTTTCTGCCTTTTACTAAAATTATTTTCGATCATTTTCTTCACAATACAACTAAAAACTAAATAAAAAACAGAACAGAACATCAACTAACTCACAATAATGCATTCAGTTTTCGTGTAAGATAGTGGTTGTTCATGCCTTTAAAACTTAAACTTCAACCAAAATGTACACTCGCGACATACCAAAAACATAAACTTACTTGAAAATCAAAATCATAAATATATCATAAAATTCTTTGAAAAGTCACAACAAAAGAATCGGCAGTGTCTTTTTGAAAAAAAGGTCTAATCTCGAAAGAGAACATAGTAGGAGGCTATGTTTGTGAAACTTGACTTCTTCGACGTCGCGAAATTTGATTTTTTTTCAACTTGTACTAAAGCCCGATCCTCACCCCTGATCATATTGCAAAGCCCACGATCGTAGCTAATCACGGCTGGTACACATGATTGTCAGCTACAATAGTTTTCCACGATCGTTGCCCAATCATTGCTTACAATCATGTCAAACTCACGGTAGTGGTCATCGATCGTGAACAACGATAGCGCATCACAATTGATGGCCATGATCGTGGTCCACGATCGAGGGACATGATCGGGAGCCACGATCGAGGGACACAATCGTAAGAACCATTGTGGTAGACTGTTGTTAGTGAGACATTGTGGCTCACTGTCATGAATGAGCCATCTATATCAAACAAGAATTCTTTTTTTTATCTTTCCGTCAACCACCGTGTCCGATTTCATTGTATTTTTACTGCGTTTCATTGTATTCATTGTGATTATATTATTATGCTGTCCTGCAATGATTCTGGCCATCGTGGGAACCATCGTGGCTGATTGTCGTGAGTGAGTCATACATCTCAACCAAAATTTCTTTTTTTCTTGCCTTTTTTCGTTAAATTTTAACCGATTGTGTTTTGTTTCTATGTTATGCAAATCCAAAAATCGGTCTTCACAATAGTACAAAAAATTAGCAAAGAAAAAACAAAAATATTGAAGTCAATGTGCATGTAAATTATATTCAAGGAAATCACATACAATCTTCTACAAACATAAGAATAATTGGGTAAGATCCTACATGTATAGTTATCAAGTAACTCTTTAAACAAATTATGAAGTGATTGGTCTTCTTTGGATGGTTGAAAGAGATATGAGACCAAATGCTTCATTTAGGTTAATCTCAACTTAAGAGTTCAATATACTGGCTACTAGTGGGTGGGATACCAGAGGTCTCATTGTTTGGGCTCTAATCATTTGAGCCCTTTCGTGACCAAATTAACCTTCTCCGATGAAGCAAGTGACCAAAGCATCCTTCCTTATAAAGTTTATTGATATGTTATATCTGACAGCTGTGGACCGACAGGTGTGGGCACCATCGTGGTCTACCACCATGAGAGAGTGAGGCGGCAACAAGAATTAGGTTGAGATGAAATAAGGTATTGAGAGATTATGTAGAGAATGAGGTTGCGGAAGAATTATGTTTAAGATTGCGGGTAGTGAGAGCATTTATAGAGAGTGAAGGGACGTGAATTAGGGTTGAGAGAAATGGGGTAGTAAGAGTAGAGAATAAGGCATCACGGTGGATCCCTACGTGAGCCACGACCATGAATCATGATCGTGGGCCACGATCGTGAGTTGTGGCCATCGTGGTTGCTATCGTAGGCAAGAAATCATGAACCACGACCGTAGCCTATGATCGTGGCTAACTCACAACCGGTACACAACCGTTCCCCACAATCGTTGTCTGCGATCGTGTAAAGCTCAGAATAGTGGTCAAAGATCGTGGCCCCTAATCGTAATAACCATCATGGCAGGCTGTCGCTATTGAGACATCACGGTTCACTGTCTTGAGTGAGCTATCACTCTCAAACAATTTTTTTTGTCTTTTCGTCAACCACTGTGTCTGATTTCATTGTATTTTTACTACATTTCATTGTATTCATTGTGTAAAATTTGCTTTACGTACTACCGAAATTAAGCGGAAAAAAAAAAGAAATAATTTTATTCAAGAAAATTACATAATACAAATACAATCTTCTACAAACATATAAACTGGTTAGTAGCCAAGACCAAGAATAGCCAAGACCACGTCCATGTTGCAGAATAGCACAAAGAGCAAGCACAAACGTCTTGGCTCGAATAATTCACCAACGAACTCCAAGATCCTTCATAGCGCAAAACCATGATCCAGTCTACGTTCGATGATCTTGGGGTTGATAGTATAAGTCAACCCAACACAAAATTAGTCGTGGTTCTATGTTGAGTTCGTAGGTAATATCGACGGTAGTGGAAGGATTGGACGTCACAATGGAGTGACATTTCCAATGGAACAAGTGACCAAAGCAGTATTCGTCCCATCTTTAAAAAGCTTATAGATACGTTAGGGCCGATGGTAGTGCGGTCGCGGTTGTGGGGCAGATGAGTGTGGGGCCAAAAGATGTGGGTAACATCGTGATCTACCACTGTAAGAGAGTGAGGGGGCGATGCAAATTAGGTTGAGAGAAAATGGGGTACTGAGAGTGTTTAGAGAGTGAGGCGGCAACGCAAATTAGGTTTGAAAGGAAAGGGGATAGTGGGAGTATTTATAGAGACTACGGTTGATCCTTTCTTGAGTCATGACCATGAATTACGATCGTGGAATACGATCATTGGCCACGATCGAGGGACACGTTCGTCAGCCACGATCGAGGGACACGATCGTGAGAACCATTGTGACAGGTTATCATTAATGAGACATTATGACTCACTGTCGTGAGTGAGCCATCCATCGTGAGACACGATCGAAGGGCACGTTCGTGAGCTACAATCAACGGACACGTTTATGACCAACGATGATGGTAGGCTATCGTTAGTGGGATACAGTGGCTCACTATCATGAGTGAGCTATCCATCTCAAACGAAATTTCTTTTTTTTATCTTTTCGTCAATCACCGTGTCCGATTTGATTGTGTTTATACTGTATTACATTGTATGCATTGTGTTTTTTCTTTTTCTCTACGTTACTTAAATCCAACAAAAATGTCTTTGGAGTTCCAGGTCAGGCAATGCAAAAACAAGTCTTTGGAACATAGCAAAAAAAAAAAATCATTCAAGAAAATTACATATAATTTTTCGAGAAATACAATCTTCCACAAATACAAGAATTTCTACAAGTACAATCTTCCAGAAATAAAATAATAATAGGGGTTAAGATTCCACATCTACAAAAACTAGCTAGTAGTCAAGACCATGTCTATATTGCCAGAATAACACAGATGACTTAGGTAGAAAATGAAACTCAATGTCCTTCATGGAGTGAAAACCAAGTTCCTTCATAGCATGAAAAGGACCAGTCCACGTTACGATGATCTTGGGGTTGATAGACTCAAAACAAAATCATAATCGAAGATGTAAAGTGAGTTTGTGCAAAGAAAAATGCTTCATAGAAACTTATTCTACAAAAGTAGAATATTACAGATTAGAAATATATATATACAAATAATGTATCCATAAACTTTTTAATGATACACTAAGTGAAGAAAATTTTTCCTACCGAGTCTTCCATTAAAAAACGTATAGACTATTCTTTGTATATATAAATTTCTATATATGAAGCATTTTCCTTATTCACAAGCTCATTATGCTTATTCTTCCTCGAATTCTGCTTTGAATTCATTAACGATCTCATTAAAAAGCTCATAGATTCTTTGGAGCAGACGACAATAGGGCTAATGAGAATGGGTCACGGTTGTGGGTGTAACACCCCTTACTCAGTAGGTTTCCCCACCGAATAAGTGATGTCACGGTTGGTATTGCGGACACTCAGACCAATTTTTTTTATTTTATTTTACTGAAATATATATACATATAAATACATTAAACAATATTATACAACTTTTACATATCGCAATGGACCCAACACATACTTATCATGCCACAACCAGAATACTTTACGCTCATATCCTCTTCTAGTGACTCTCCAAGGATGCAGCGACTTC
>JAYDZE010012721.1:0-10286 GCA_034509125.1 Monilaria moniliformis
AGTGAAAATGCAGGTGTTTATAGTGTTGAGAGGAAGATTGATTTAACAAATTACATCAAATGGTGGGGTACAAGTAAGTCTAGTCTAACTGATTTCCAGTCAAAAGCAGTAGATGAGACAAACCATGGGGGTTCTGATGATGTTGCTAGTGAACTGAAAGCCCTGGAACGGTCAATCCAGCCCACAGAACCCTATGAAATGCCACGACTTGGCGTCTCTCCAGAAAGATTGAACCATAAAAAGATATCCGCCATGTGTACTTTGTTGAAGTCAGCAGCATACAAGAGCCTTCAGGAGAGAATCACCAAAAAGAAAGGGAAGGATGAGAATGACGAGAATGAAAACAAAAGCAATATTGATAAAATTGAACTCGGGAAGACTGTTGAGAAATCATGCCATGATGGTGTAAGTGAGAGACGTGATGTTGCATATGGGATAACCGGAGGATTGCCTATTCACAGATATCAACTGGCCCCTCTTCTGTCCGCTCCCCTTCTCACCAACTATAACAGTATCGACCCATTAACTGACCCCCTCCTTTGGAGCTCTCTCGTCCCAGTTCTTCCTGCTGGATCATCACGTATGAATGAGGTATGCTTTTCTTTTACTGACCCTCTCCTATATATACATATATATTTCCTTGAGAAGTTTAGTAACTTGACAATCTTGATTTGCAATGCCATGCAGATTCCCCTAATATATATGTTTAAGCACCATGTTTCTAGACTATATAACTCAGCATTTTATTATTAGAAGTTCAAGATGCCTTTTCCTGTGCTACAAATTGCTCAGATACATATGATGTAATATACGTTTTCTTCAGAGAATATCTACTTAGATCACAATAAGCAATCAGGTCGAGAGTATCTGGAAAGCTGATAATTCCATAGCCATATTAATTTTACATGGTAATACCATTTGATCGTGCCTTTCGTGTTTCAACTTGTGGAAGTGGTTACTGAGCTTGTATCTATTGTGCACTGAATCACTGAAGGTATCACATTAAAGCGCAGGTAACAAAAAGCGAATCTAGCTCGGGTTATGCCTTCTTCCAGCAAGGAGAGTAACAACACTCGCGTCTATCCAAACTCAAGGTAGAATTGGCAAGCGACGTTTTTGGACCTGTACTGCATCTGGAATCATACATGCATACAAGTATAACCTGTTGTGTTACCTGTTGAGAAGCAGAAATTTGGATCAGTATATGATGGAGTTGTGCATATTTCGAAGGTGTAAATTATATAGTTTTATACTTTCAAGTTACAAATGTAGGCAGAGAGTTATACAGGCCTGCTCAATTTTCCTTGTAGTGTAATTTTGCACATTTCTTGGTTCTTCCTTACTATATTATTTGTATTGCTTCGTTGTATAGTTAATGTCTTTGAATGGAAGAGAATCATACAGTATCTCTCTTCGCTAATTCTCTTGTGCTTATTTTAGTGTATAAATTTAAATTAAATTGCAATTAAAGTGTAATTTGTAACAGTCATGATTTCCCTAAAATTAAACCCTATGTTTTCTACATAATTATCAGACTACTTAAATTCAAGCACAATAAATTAACAAAAAGTGAACAAAATAATAAAAAAAGGATTACATATCGACTAAATTTTAATTCATTGAATTCAGATATAATTTTTAAGAAAAAGGAAAGATTTTTCTATTTTTATTTAGAAAAATTTAGATTTTTAATTGTCCCCCACCCAACGAGAGAGTCAAGGTTCAAGATCAAGACGCCATTTTTCCTAAACAAAACAACTATAAATTCTTTTCAAGATAAGCCGAATTTTGTTCATTCTTGGAAGTGGGAAGAGATTGCTACATGAAATTAAGAAACAGATAGTAAGTAATGCGATTAACGCATCAATGTCGAATAGGATTTTCGTCAATTTTATCGCGAGATTCATTGCCTCTTAACCGGTTTCTCCATTCAGCCAAACAATCGTACAATTTTCCTTACACAGAGGAGGTTTTGGCGTCCCATATCGCGCCGCTTCTAGAACAGAAGAATCCCTCTCAGTTTCCCTCCGTTCTTCAACAAACGCAGCAAATACACGCCCAATTTACAGTTAATGGATTCCTCAACAAGGGTATTTTGGGGACGAGGATATTGGGTGTTTACATCACGTGCAGCAGTTATTCCGATGCCAAGAAACTATTTTGGCATCTCAATCTGCGCTATGCGTCCCCTTGGAATTGGATGATTCGAGGGTTTACGCAGATGGGTCGTTTTGATTTAGGGGTTTTGTTATATTTCAAGATGCTTAGTAACGGTACCAATCCTGATAAATACACTTTCCCTTATTTAATTAAAGCTTGCAGCGGACTGCGTGCTGTTGATTTAGTGAAATTTGTGCATCGGATGATTAAAGATTTGGGCTTTGAGCTGGATGTCTATGTGGGCAGTGCTTTGGTTAATTTCTATGCTGAAAATGATTGTTTGCATAATGCACGGAAGGTGTTTGATAAATTGCCTCAGAGAGATGTAGTGTTGTGGAACGGTATGCTTAACGGTTACTTGAAATTCGAGGGTTTGGAGGGTGAATTGATTGGTTTGTTTGAGCAAATGAGGAAGAGTGAAGTTGACCCCAATGCTGTGACTTATACTTGTCTTCTTAAACTATGTGGCTCGAAATCAATGTTGAATTTGGGAGCTCAGGTTCATGGTTTGGTCATTAGGTGTGGCTTTGAGACGCAATCTTCGGTAGCCAACACGTTGGTTGCGTTGTATGCAAAATGCCGTTGCTTCTCTGAGGCACGGAGGCTGTTTGATCATGTCGTGCAAGCTAATATTGTCACGTGGAACAGTATGATCGGAGGGTATGTCCAGAACGGGCTGATGAACGAGGCTCTTGATTTGTTTCGTAGGTTGATTTGCTCGGATGTCAAACCGGATTCTGTCACCTTTGCAAGCTTGCTCCCTTTGGTTCCTGAATTAGGGCATCTGAAATTAGGGAAGGAGATCCACGGTTACATTGTTAGAAATATGGTGTTTCTTGATTTGTTCTTGACGAATGCGCTTATAGATACGTATTTCAAGTGCAAGAATGTGGATATGGCGCAAAAGGTCTTTGAACAGAGCTCTGCTATGGACATTGTCATCTGCACTGCGATGATCTCAGGGCTCGCTCTCAATGGGATGAATAGTGATGCTTTGGAGATTTTCCGGTGCTTGGTTGGGAGGAAAATGGCACCTAATGCTGTCACGTTTGCAAGCACTCTACCGGCTTGTGCAGGCTTGATGGCCTTAGGGCTAGGGAAAGAGCTGCACGGTAGCATCATTAGGCGAGGGCTTGAAGGAAGATGTTACATTGGAAGCGCGTTAACCGACATGTATGCTAAATGTGGAAGGCTGGATCTTGGCCACCGGGTGTTTGTTAGAACCCTAGAACGCGATTCTGTGTGTTGGAACTCGATTATCATGAATTGTAGCCAGAATGGGAAGCCGGAGATGGCAATGGATATTTTCCGGGAGATGGGATTGGATGGAGCGAGATATGATTGTGTGAGCATATCAGCAGCGCTCTCTGCTTGTGCGAGTTTGTCATCTCTTCACCATGGGAAAGAGCTGCACGGCTTCATGGTGAGAGGCGGATTCGAGTTGGATCTCTTTGCTAGTAGCGCTTTGATAGATATGTATGCTAAATGTGGCAACTTGGGCTTGGCGCATCGTGTTTTTGATGCGATGGAGTCAAGAAACGAGGTTTCTTGGAACAGCATCATCGCTGCTTATGGCAACCACGGCCGTCTGCAAGAATGCCTGGCCCTGTTCGATGCAATGGAGGGCGAGGGGTACGAGCCTGATTCAGTCACGTTTCTTGCGATAATGTGTGCCTGTGGCCATGCTGGGAGGGTCGAGGAAGGGAGGCGCTACTTCAACTTGATGGTCCAAGAACACGAGATCCCTGCAAGGAGGGAGCATTACGCGTGCTTGATTGATATGTTGGGTCGTGCAGGGCGTCTGGAGGAGGCTTTTGAGGTGATTGGAGCAATGCCTTTTAGTCCGGACGCAGGCATTTGGGGAACCCTACTCGGTGCGTGCAGGATTCATGGGGATGTTGAGCTTGCGGAGGTGGCGTCCAAGCATCTTTTCTGGCTGGACCCACAGAACTCCGGCTACTACGTGCTGCTGTCAAATCTGCATGCGGATTCCGGGACGTGGGGTAGGGTTGATGAGATTCGGAGCGTTATGAAAGAGAGGGGAGTTCAGAAAATACCAGGGTTTAGTTGGATTGAAGTGAAGAACTCTAACCATGTGTTTGCAGCTGCAGATAAGAATCACCCACAGGCTTCTCAGATTTACCGGTTGCTTGATGATCTTCTTGTGGAGCTCCAGGATGAAGGGTATGTTCCTCGGCTCGACTCTCTGGTGCAGCCGTTGATCGATGCAGAAGCGTGCTAGTATAAACGAGAGAGAGAGAGAGAGAGAGAGAGAGAGTTATTTGAGTTTGTTTCGAATGATATCGAGCGTTAGAGATTGCGTTTGAGTTTCTTTGATCATTTAGAGTTGAGTAGAGCTCGATGAGAGAGTTGTTTGTTTCGAATTGAGCAGGACAGTAAACAAGTCGAATTGAGACGAACATACAATTATTCGAGTTTGTTTTGAACGACATCGAGTTGAGTCGAGCTTGGAATGGACGAAGAATTTAAGTTAACAAGTCATATTTATATGTGTATTATGTAATTTTACAATAATTTTATTTTTTTAATGAAAATGATATATTCGGCATTGGGTTCGGTTTTTATTGGATGTCATTTGTAGGTGACGGACGAGCGATTTTCCAACTTGAGGCGCGTTCGGCCACACTACGCTTGCGGATCTAACATGACCCAGGTCATTTTTTATTTTTTTTAAACAATAACTTTCATTAATTAATAGAATAACTTTTATGCAAAAAAACAATCACTTTTTAACCCAAATATCACCAAAACCCATCAAAAAATATTTCTTTACTCCAAATTTTACAAAAACAATATTCTTGAAACATTTTTCTATGCTTACTGAGGTGGTAAGCGAAGAGAAAATTACATCTTCAATCTCTTTTCAGTCTCCACTTTTGCTCAAAACAACAGCAAGATCTCGAAGCTCCTCGAATGCATGCATTGTTTCAGCATCAAATCCTCCAGCAAACTGCAAATACATACATTTTATATAATCAAAATTTGTTCTTTAAAAAAAAATAATTAAAAAAAAAACTTGAAGTTTCCATATTTGTAGTAACACAAACAGACCTGATGAATCCTGAAGGCAAATCTGACTCCCTGAAGCACCATATAATCCAACGACGAATCTTTCTCCGACGTCCCTTTGAACTGAAGTTCCATTGCCACTCGCTTCATGTACATTTTTGCAAGCTTCACAGAGCCAAACTTGATCTGAAAATACAAAATGGGGTCAATTTTTCATACATGCTGTTTCAAGGTGAAGAGGTACTATGATTGTGTGTGTATGCAAGAATCCTAAATGTGCAACTTTTCTTGCTTAAATATGCTCATATAAAACATAGCACATTTCTTTCTTTCCCATTCTCTTATATTAGCCATAACATGGAAAATTAGAGATCAAACCTTGCTTAGAATTCCCATATCCAGCATCCAGTCTGTGGGAATTTGGAACTCCTTGCAGTTCCTCATCAACGAGTCTCTTGTTCGGAGAATATTATGCACAGTGCGCTCCATCCTGTAAAGGGAAAGTTGTTTATGTCAACGAGTCTCACTTCAAGACCAAAATAGGAATCTTGAAGAAGCTAAGAAGCCTTTCTCACCTCTCGGACAAGGCTGCCATTTTCTTTAACGCGATTTCACATGGGAAACGTGGTTCATCCTTGTATGTTGAGATTTCGTGCTCTAACTTCTTGAGATCTCTGTATCCGAATGCTGCCTCTCTCAATGTGTCGGCCCTCTTCTCTGGCCACTCGAAATGCTTCAGAACTGCCCTCTCGTCCACCTGTAACACAGTCGAAATTTATAGATTACCAAGGCAAGAAGGCCTAATTTGAAAGATGTATGTTGATGGAAAGGGACTTACAAGAAAGCAGAGTTCATCATCAAGCCATTTCACAAATGCAACGACGTCTTCAATGTTTTGGTAGACCGCATTGTTCACCTCTCGTATGAGGGAGTTCACGAATTCGCCTTGAGTCTCCACATCCGCCTTGATCTGCTCAAGAGAAAGATGGTTGAGATTTGAGCCAAAGCTACCGAGACAAATAAGGTCTAATATACTAAAGTAAACATTTTTTTGCATCAAATTACAATCCAATTGACATAGGATATGATAAAAGAAAGCAAGCACTCACCGCTAGCAAATGAGATGATCGGTTCTCAATCTCACCAATCATGCTGCTACGAACATTTGCAACATCCGATGCATCTGCACTGCATGAATTCAAGCAGTCCTTCCTAGACTCCCTCTTCATGAGTGAGTGATAGAACTCAACTACTTGTGGGGCTCGTTGCACCATCCCTGTTGAGGCCCTAGCCGTTGATTTTGGAGGAGGGGGAGGTGGAGGAGGAGGGGGCGGTGGAGGAGCTGCAGCAGGAGCAACACTCAGAATAGAAGTTTCCTCTTTTAGTCCAGTTAAGCCACTGCAGGAAGGCCTTGGAGGGGGATTAGGGATTCTTAAGGCCCTCTTTTCAACATCCAATGAAGCCGTCACCCTACAAATTTCTTGACAGTTGTTGAATACATGAGCCCTATTGCTGACTTCCAAATCATATTTTTGAGAAACTAGCACCTCGGCCCTCTTATCCGAGTCCTTGGAACACATAAAACTATCAGATTGCCGTTTCTTGTTGAGAACAACGTCTTCTTGGGAGCAATTTATCCCACTAATAGAGTGCCTTCTACCTGAAGTTTGCTGATCATCCCAACTACAAGCAACGAGATTGTCTTTATATTTCATCTGTTGCAAGTCTTCATCGGTAATAGGCCATTTCTTGAACTTCTTGACAAGAGTCAACCTATTTGTGGCAATCTCATCGGAATCCTCATCAATCGTGAAGGGCGAAAAGCATATAGATTCCCTCCTATTATCAACAGAACTCAGGCTTGATGGCTTATCTGAAGCTGTGCCAGAGCAACTGCGCAGTTCGTCTCTCAAACACGAATTCACCCATCTAAGGTAAGCTAGCTCTTCCACTTCATTCATCCGGCTTATTTGAAGTCCTTCCACTTGCTTGCAGAGATCCTCATTCGCATCCCTAAGCACAGAGGCCTCGGCTTTCATCTTCTCAAGAACATCGCTCTGCAGACGAACCAATCATGAGACGAGACCAGCAATTGAGAAAGAGCAGACAAATCAAATTTTCAAGTGCCACTATAGAAAGCCTAGGGAAATACTACTTCAAGAATTTGAGGGGAAAACATAGAAACAAAACTAATAGAATTCTACATACACATAATCATTGAACTCTCAAACTAAATCACTACAACAAAGCTAAATACTAATAGAGATCAATCAATGCAAACAATGGAAGGTAACCAAAGCTTAAAGTGAAGAAAATTGAGATCATATACCTCAGAAACTTTGGCAACGGTGGCTAACTGAGACTCCAATGAGGAAATCCTGCCAGAAAGATTCCTCTTTTGAAGCTGCAGTTCCATGTTCAAGCGCCTCAACTCGACAACCTCAAACTCGATCTGATCATGCTCTTGGCCTACAGCTACAGCTACCTCATCTTGCTTCCCCATCACAGAAGCTAAAGACACCAACTGTCCAGAAAGGTTAGCCTTTTCCTTCTCGAGCAACTCCACTCTCTTCAAAAGGCTATCGACTTCAATCTTCTTCGACTCAAGCTCCTTTGAATTCCTCTTGAACTCAGACAACTCAGCCTGCAAGCTCAGCTCCCTATCCTTGGATTCTTGCAGCAGATTCCTCAAATGATCAATCTCATGAAACAAATCCTCAGATGAGCCAATTGCCTTCATCTTGTTGTGGTTAAGAACAGCTTGTGGATGAACTTGTGTGGCATTGATCGAGCAGGAGAGATCAGCAATGAGCGATCTCTTGATTCTTGAATTGGGAACCACGGTGTGATTCTTTGTGTTGGAGGCATCCGAGGCGTTGAGGGGCGGCTTCTTCACCTGAGCTGTGGTCTGCAGCACTCGAGTTTTAGTCTTCTTGTCTGCAGCTGAGAATCCCTTCACTATGTGAGAACCCCACGAAGATTTCATCCTCGAAAAATTGCTGTTTCCTTTCACATTGCTGCGGTTTTGATCTTTTGGAGCCTCGTTTTGATCAGCAAATCTTGATGCCTTCACTCTGTTCCCAGATGGGATTTCTTCTTTCATCTCAAAACAACCTTAAAACCCCCCAAAAACTTCAGCTGAAAGAACAATGGAGTTCGAGAATCATTCAAAAACCTCAAAACCCTCGAAAACCTAAGTCGAATTCAACAATGGAATTCAAGAATAATAAAGAAGGGAACTAAAAAAAAAAGTGATTCTTTTCTTTTTTTACCCCGAAAGACTAAACCCCATTGGAGATTCAAATCAAGTTGAGAAATCATTCAACAGCTGTGGAAATTTAAAAGAAAATCACAATCTCCTACCATTAAACTCATCAAACAACCTTAAACAACAATGGATTTCTAGAAGCATTCAAAAACCTCGAAAACCTAAGTCGAAACAACAATGGGACTTAAGAATTTCAAGAATCATAAAGAAGGGAACTAAAAAATGGAGTCCTTTCACCCAATGGAGATTCAAATCAAGCTGAGGAATCAAGAAAGCGGGGGGCTTTAATTATATATATAGCAGCAGAAGAATGCTGTGCAGGATCCTTCAAATTGATATCTTTATTAATTAAGTAATTTAATCAGAGTATTTTTGGCACGGGGGAAAAAAGGTTGGGCATCGAGGTTTCTGTTTCTGTTGTGATATTCTGAAACTCGAAAGAGTAAAAAGTGGAACAATGTCGCAGCTTTCGTGTCTCTCCTTTTTCTTTCCCCTTTTCTCTCTTCAGCTGCCATTTTGAAATTTGAAAATTTGAAATTGTTGGAGGTGGCTGCGAATCGCGAGAAAGCACGAGGCTGACAGCAGCTTCGCGCTCCTTCCAAGTGTGACGACGCCAACGGTCGAGTATTGAGCACAGGCCTTCCCTTTTCTCTTTTTTCCTTTTGAAATGTGATCATGATGTAAATTTTTTTTCCAATGTTAATAGAATAAAAAAAAAATTCATATTTATAAAAAAATAGTCTTGAATGAATAATTGCTTTGTATATTTTTTGTAAAAGTTTTTACCCTTTAGGGAATTAATTAGTGAATTTATTATTTTTAAATCTTATTATATGTAATGCATCATGTTTTTTTAATAATAAAAATAGTATGTTTGATGAAATTATGATTTTGTTTACGTACTAAAATAATTTTCTAGTTTTTAGAGAATTTTTAGGAATAAATCATACATGTATTTAGTAAATAAGAGTAAAACAAGCAAGAAAATCTCATTAGGCTCCGGAGAATTGGCCGCGGCAGGAGCTAGAGCTTCTGGCTACCAGTTCTTCGGAAGCTAATGAGATTTTCTTGCCTATTTTTCGGCAGCCAATTCAAAAAAAATATTAGCTGTCGGAAAAGGCTGTAGCCACCCACGGTTACAGTTTTTTGGCAGCCAACCTTAGGCTAATGAGATTTCAATTCCTATTTTCGAGCAGCTAGTTCAAAAAACACATTAGACGTTGAAAAATAGCTGGAAAATGTTGGAGTTATGGGTCTAATTTTTTATCTCTCTCTAATTCATTAAAAAAAAATAATGTCACGACTACAATTTGTAGTCGCCCAACTTTTAATTAAAATAAAAGGAATCTTTTAAAATTCTTTAGTCGTGGCCCAATCACAGATTTAACATACACACTCACACTTACACTTACAATTATAATCGTTTTCGTTATTTATATAAAACCGTGTATTCACTTTATATACAAAATTGTGGCTGATTTGAAGTTGGATTATGAGTATTGTGACTAATTTGTGGCCGAACAGTGGAAAAAACTAGGGGTGAGCATTCGTATTTCGGTTAGGATTTTTGCATAATCCGAACCGATCCGAAAATCCGAATTTTTCTAAAAATTAAATCCGAACCGAACCGAATTATCCGAAAATCCGAATCCGAAAATCCGAACTTCCAAATCCTATCCGAACCGAAAATCCGAAATTCAAAAATCTGAAAATTATAAAATAATTTTTCTAAATTAATACCATAAGGTTGGTTGGATAATTGCCATTTAAATCATAACTTTTCGTTGACTTCTGGTCAATCCCATAACTTTTGAAACTGGAACATAAA
>JAYDZE010012732.1:0-10285 GCA_034509125.1 Monilaria moniliformis
AAAGTTGGGGGGCCACGAAAAATTTTAAAAATAAAATTAAAATATAAATAATATTATATAAATTAAGTCACAATGTTAAAAATATAAAAGTTAAATGCAATTATATTATAACGTTTCTATTCTATTCTTCATTTTTTGAAATCGCTGCATAATAGTTTCATTAGTAACATTAACAAATACATCCTTTCAATATAAGGAACCAAACAATCATTTAATAGTTTATCTCTCATACGATTGCGTACAAAACTCTTGATGAACTTCATTGCTGAAAATGCTCTTTCTACTGAGGCAGTGACAACTGGTAAGATTAGTGACAATTTAAGTAACAAATAAACCAGCGAGAAACTTCATGTTTCCTTGTAGAAACCATATTCTGAGCAAGACCTCCAAACCTTATAAGGTTTAGCAGGGGAGGATGAAATCGCAGAACAATACTTAACATCTAAATCTATTTATTTATTTATTTATTTTTAATTAAATAATTATGAAATTACTATAATACCCCTAAAATTTTTGAAAATGACTGGGGGGCCCATGGACCCTCCAGGCCCCAATGCCCCTCCGTCACTGATCATGCCGATGGATGGAAGCTTCGAGACGGAGCAGTGTGGTCCTGCTGAGGGGGGATGCTCCACTGCTGGCTACTGATGACGGCCGTACTGCTTCCTGTACAACTGTGGCAGCACGGCGATCGGAGCAGGCGGGGAGACCGGCGGGTGGCCGGCGAGAGTGCTGCTATTTCGTGAGGAGTTACGGGGAGTTCCGTTCTTGTCTAAGGCAATATTAAATTAAAAAATTAATTAAAATAAATTATTAATTTAATTAAACCCTTAATTATATAAAAATATAAAAAATAATTTTTAAAAATATTAAAATTGGGTATTGAGGTATACTTGATAAACTGACGAGTATATCCGATATGCGATCTTTACACTCTTGCAAGAGGTAAAAATTAAAATAACCAATTTTGCTACAATAAAAGTTAATTCTAACCATAAAATTAAAAGTATAATAATTATGTCATTTTAGAGCATCCACAACGGTGGCCGAGCCTTATCATTTCACTTACACTATTCATGGCCCCATAACAACTTTTCCCTTAAAATTTTACTCCCCCTTACAATATTCATGGGCCCCACAACAACTTTTTCCTTAAAATTTTACTCCCTGCAACAGCGGCCGAGCTTTAACTTTTCCTTACACTATTCATCTCTTATTTTTTAAAATTATTTCATAATTCATATAATTTCCAGTATCAAAATTTAAATTTGATTTTCATTTCACAAAATTAATAATATTACGGAAATTAAAAATTAAAATTTAGAAATTTGAAAAATATATTAATTAAAATCCTAATATTACATTACGGAAAACATAAAAAAATACATAATTAAATTCCTAAATTACATTATTAAAAGCAGTAAAATTACATAAATAAAAATTCTAAATGAATCCTTATTTTTCCTTCAAATTTTTCAAGGAAGCGGTAGTGGTTCTGGAGTTGATCCTCCGACATTTTAGACGTGTCGAAGGAGTTGGCTTCGAAGAACAACTTGAGCAGGGCGACTTGGGTGGTGTTATCTATTGACGATCGGATCTTTTCGATATCCTCTGTTGCTGCCGTGGTCATTGAGGATGTAGCCTTGCCCTTTCCCTTCCGTTTTGCCACCTTCTGGCCAATGAGGCGACTCCTACTCGACTCCCCAGAAGTGGTATCTCCGCTCGTACTAAATTGCACGTCCGCCGTGTGCTTTGTAAGCTTCGGTCCGGCCGACCCGTTGCCCGCCCATTTTTCGCAGAAGCGAACCTTTTCCCACGTCTTCGTTCGGGTATGTGGAAAGGGCATCCCTCAACAAGTCGGCCTCACTTGAGCCGCTCATTCTCTCCCTTTCGATACTGTTTTAAATTGCGCAGAAATTGGTGACCTCGGGGTTCCACTCTGTCGTAGTGGCCTCGAACCTTGCGAGCAGTGCGCTCGACCGCGCCTTTAGGCCGTATCTCGTTGTATTTGTTTGCCACCTTTGCCCAGAAAGACGATCCCTTCTGTTGGTTGCTACGACCGCGTCTTCGCTCACGTCGACGTATACTTCAAATATACGCATCGTCTCTTCTGCACAGTATGGAATTCGGGAGTCTTGTCTCCACTTCTCTGCCTCATCAGATAAGTTGATGGCATCGAGATGTGGGGATGACGAACCGAGACAAGGAGAGTCGTAAGCCGGATTGGATGCGTTGAAAGTATTTGGGTCGTATCCAACAGTAGTTGGATCGATCCCTTGCGACAACAAGTGTTCGATAACTGCTTGATGGTTGGGGATAGACATGATAATGAAGAAGAATGAAGAAGAAAGAGATGAATTTTATGTGGAATAAAGAGGATAAAGGATGTATGTATTTAAAGAAGGAAAAAGTAAAAAAAATAAAACAAAATTTAGCCGTTGCAACGGCTAATTAAAAAAAAATAATTCAACGGCTATTTAAAAAAAAATAATTCAACGGCTATTCAAAATTTAGCCGTTGCCCACTAGCGCTGCCCACTAGCGCTGCCACGCGCTAGTGAGGCACATTCGCACCTCTCAGCCAATGAGAGTGCAAGTGCGCTGTATGTGCGGGCTGCGAGGCTGGGTCAAATTTCGCAGTTTACATATATAAAATTTGGCCCAGCCTCACGAGCGCGCGGCAGCGATATATATATATATATATATATATATAATAATTTTTTTATTATAGAGCGGTTGAACGACTATCTAAGTATATATATATATGTTCTTAAATCTCATAGTTGCTCCAGGGCTAAATTTTTATTCTTTTTTCTATAAATACCACTTCTTCATATCATTTTAACACATCAAGTTCTTGTCTTCTCCAATTTTTCTATAACTTCTCTCTAAATTTCTAAAAAAAATCGTTCATTCTCTGTATAATATGGATTCTCACAGTGACGATAATATTCCCTAAGATCCGTATTCGGTGGACAACCTTCTTCGAATCGCTCGCAACGCGGGTGTGCTTGCCATTTGTGCGTTTATGGAAATTGAGGAAGCCAATCAACAATGCTAGAAGATGTATGTTCATCGGGAAAGAGAAGTGGTCGATGCACGTCTCGTCGTAGATTATTTCTCAGAAAATCCGCGATGGGGTCCGAGCGTATTTCGTCGAAGGTTCCATATGCGCATAGCAAATACGTTGGCGGCGCGTGAAGAATTCTTCCCACAGCTGCCGAACAACACTGGGAGTTAAGGGTAGTCATCTGGCTATCGTGTTTGAAGCAGTGGCTGACCAACGGCTATGGATATGACATGTTTTATTTGGTGTCGCCGACTCCAAAAACGACATCAATGCTCCCAATCACTCTGACGTCTTCTGTGACATGTTGAATGGAATGGCGTCGATGATACAATTTACCGCCAATGGTCTTCCGTACAACATAGCGTATTATCTGGCCGACGACATCTATCTAAGATGGCCAACCTTCGTCAAGAGCATCTCTTGTCCCACTGGGCCGAAACGAGTTCGTTTATCCCAGAAACAAGACGTTGTGCGAAAGGATGTTGATTGTCGAACGAGCATTCGACGTGCATCAAGTACGGTTCAACATCGTCAAATATCCCGGTCGTGCTTGGTTCAAAGACGTGCTAGGCGCCATCATGTACAAGTGTATTATCTTGCACAACATGATTATCCAGGACAAAGGCGAGAAAACGCCTAATTGGAAGGACGAAGACACCGCTGACGGCTCGACCGCTTATGAAGCACCAACTTAAGGTGTGCCTCAAGCATTTTAGATATTCCAAGCCCGCCGTGAGTCAACCTCGATAGAGAATCACACGACCAACTACAAGCGAATTTAGTTGAACACATTTGGAGTTGCTACTATCCTTTCGACGAGCGAATTGTCTTTTTAATTATGTATCTTCCAGTTTTCAATAATGTAATTTTTGGATTTGAATTACGTAATTTTTCTGATTTCAATAATGTAATCTTAAGATTTTATTTAATGTAATTTTTTGGATTTCAATAATATAATTTTTGAATTTCAATAATATATTTTAATTTCTTTTAGTGCGCGCAATTCGAATTTAAATTAAAAAATTGAAAATTATATGAATAATGAAATAATTTAAAAAATAAGAGATGAATAGTGTAAGGGAAATTTAAGGTTCGCTCTCTGTTGCAGGGGGTAAAATTTTGCGAAAAAAGTTGTTGTGGCGCCCATGAATAGTACATGAAAAAAGAGAGGGCTCCGCCTCTGTTGCTAATGCTCTAACACTCTCTCTCTGTTTTCCCTAATGTTGCATAACAAACACTTGTTTGGCTTAACCTCAAGCCCGGGGCAATATAGGGCTTGTAGATCGTTCTATCCCATTTTTAAATGGATTTAAATTCCATTGGACCATAATATATAATTTTATTGCGAGTGTATTATACCCCTGTGTCAGAACATAGTTCATAAAATAGGCACACATCTTAAATTTTCTATTTTCGGACACCTTTTATTTATACTTTTTTTCTCATTTTGCACACTTATTTATAAAAAAAATCAAACATGATCCATCATTATCTACATTAACTAATATAAAATATAACAAAGTGAGGGCTCTTTTTCCATTCACAAATCACACTACCTAACTAGGGACATTTTATGAAAAATGCTAAGTTGGAGTTATTTAATAAAAAATAAAATTTCATAATATTTTATGGAATATGCTGAAAGTTGGGTATATAAAACACTATTAATAATTTCTATAATTTTATTTTTTACTAAAAGAATTCCACCTCAGACTCCAGTAAGATAAATTTGTTGGACCATAATTGTATTTTGTATCAGAGCCACTACGTATTGGATCGAATTAATCGTATAATGTTGAGAAATTTCGAAATTTTCAAGCATCTAATGTGTTTAAATTTTATGCCATCAAAGTGTATGATCAAATGCCTTCATGTTTTGGTTGATTCAAACATGTGTCTTTGTTCATCGATTTCATATGGATTGAATGTGTTTTTCGACTTCAAAACAATGCCATGCTTCGATTCTTCTTCAAGGCCTCAATCCATGCGTTTAATTTCAGTTTATTCATGGGTTATCTGTAGAAAATTCGAAGTTTCATTAATGCCCGCAACTTGTTCGACGAAATGCCTAAACTAATATTCAAAGTTTTGATGGATTATGCTTTTGGTTTTGATTTTAATCAAAAATCGCTTGAATTTCATTCACTTTTCTAGCCAAATTGGATTCTTGTTGATGTTTTGGTGTAATTGTTTTGTATTTGGCAAATTTTTTGAATTAAATCATCAAATCTTCTTGATTTGTGTTGATGCCCACCAACTGCTTGATAAAAGGACTCAGAGAAAATTCTTGTTTGTTCGAAAAATTATTCAAAATTTGTCCGAAATTCATTGGATTTTCAGCTGATTAGGGATCCAAGAAAATTTGGAATGAGCCTCCCTATTGGGCTATTACTAATTAAATTGGGCCTCCTTCAATATAAGCCCAATAGAATATTAATTTGTAGCACTATAGAAATTATTGGCTTACCCGTCCAAATCCAAATTACAGAAAATTTAGGCTTCCTTTTTTTAATTAATTTATTCTCGTGTTTAAGATTTTAATATGCATTAATTAATTTAAACTTGTTGCTGGTTTTAATCAATTAGTATCTCTAGTTCAAAATTCTTTATTTATTATACTTTGAAATAAATTCTAAGCCGGTCGGGCTTCTGTATAATAAAACATTTTGTTGAACTCCTCTTAGGGATATTGTCAATCCGGACTCACCCGAGACACGATTTAGTGCAATAACAATCCTAACACCTCTTAGTTATTAATCGCCATTGCTAAAGATATCAGGATTCTTGGGCTACAAAAAGCCTGCACCTTTTGATAAATCAAAACAGTGCATAATGAATAACGTATGCTCAATGCTATATACAAAGATTAAGAAATAAACATCATCGATCATTTCAGTGTTATACCACAACAGTGTCTTTTGCTTACCAATGTTAGTAAATGTTTTGGACTGACGCTGCAACCTTTTGTAATAGATTGTCTAAGTCTATCTAGGTTGCGAACTTAGTTTTTCTTTTGCAAGAAACCGACTGAGAAACCTTCAGTGATAACCTGATCACCACGTAGTCTATAATGCAAAAGACTTGAACACATTTGCTTAATCATAATGGATTTATGAGATAAACAATATGAAAAGCAAATTAATGTGACAAAACAATAATCTTCTCATAAATTGAGAAATAAAGTTTTACAAGTACTAAGTAGCTCAAAGCTTGCTTTTGAGTGTATATCCTAACAACATTGTGGTAATATATATGATATGATTCTTTGGTCATTGTGGATATTAAGTTGGCCCAAATAAAAAAACTTATTGTTTGACAGGAAATGATTGTTTATATTTTATTACTGCGTTGAGATGTTACTTACAAGTTAATTATTTTGTCCATAAATGAAATATTAATATTGTGCTCGACATCTTGAAATGGGAATTGTCATTATTTATTTATTTACTTATATTTATTTGTTAAGTGAGCTGATTATGATTTATTTATTTATTTATTTTCTATGTTCTATGCTAGCCCAAGACTCTACTGTTGGTTTCCTTAATTCCATTTTTATGCTAAAAGGCAATACCTATGCATCTTGAAAAAGCAAGGTATTAATCGGTTTAAGGATTGCAAATTTGGCCTATACACTTAGGACTGAGCAACCCGCCCCTCTCACTGACGAAAGTTCCGATGCGGAAAAATGGAACTTTGAGAGATGGAAACACTCGAATCGCACAAGTCTTATGATTATGCAACATGTTATACCTGAAAATTTTTGGGGCACTAAGGAATTCCTTGAGGCCAATTGCTAGAAAATTTGCAAGCAATGGAAAGACTGAAATGGCCTCGTTGATACATAAGCTTGTAACCATAAGGCATGATGGCCGAGGGGAAATTATAGAGCACATCATGGAAATGTCTAACACTGCTTCAAAACTCACGGCACCAAATTTGACAATCAGTGATAATCAATTAGTGCATTTGGTTATGATTTCTATTCCTCCTCAATTTGACCACTTCAAAGTAACTTACAATACCTTAAAGGATAAGTGGTCATTTAATGAGTTGATTTCTCATTGTGTTCAAGAGGAAGAGAGGTTAAAGTAAAGTAAGACGGAAAGTGCTCAACTAGCGACAAACACTAAGGAAGATGAGGAAGGGACAAAAGAAAAATGATTCTTCCCGAGTCTGTTAAGGGGGAGAACATTCTTCTAGATTCCTCCAAGACTATTGCAGGTCCATCTGCAAAATGGTTTAAAAAGGGGCATCAGTTGTGTCTGCTTCTTTTGCAAGAAAGAAGGACACAAGAAGAGTGATTGTGCCGAATATCACGCTTGGCGCGTGAAGAAGGGTACGTTTTTCACTTACGTTTGTTCAGAAGTTAATTTAGCTTCTGTACCTGGACATACTTGGTGGATAAACTATGGTGCTACTACTCACATAATTGTGTCCATGTAGGGTTGCCTCAGGTGCCGAAAGCCAATTGATGCTGAAAGATTCATCTATGTGGGCGATGGCAAACAGGTCAAATTGGAGGCAATAGGCACATTTAGGGTATTGTTAAAAATTGGTTGTTATTCGGATTTGGATCAGACCTTCGTTGTACCATCATTTAGACGGCATATAATTTCTATTTCTGCATTGCACAAATTTGGTGATAACCTTTATATGATTAATACGGTTTCTTCATTTAATGAAACCTTGCATGTGAACACAAGGTACTAAGCGTAAATTGACGGGTGAGAATTCTGCTACTATTTGGCATTAAGCGTTTGGATCATATCTCCAAACGAAGAATTGAAAGACTTGTGTCAGATGGAATTCTTACAATTCCTAATATGACGGACATCTAAGTCTACGTTGAGTTCTACGGATGTCGTAGAACTCATACATACGGATATTTGTGGACCGTTCCCTACTGCTTCATGGAATAGTTAATGATATTTTATCACGTTCATAGACGATTATTCCCGATATAGTTATCTTTATCTAATAAGTGGGAAATCTCAAGCACTGGATACGTTCAAAAGCTATAAGGCTGAAGTTGAAAATCAACTTGGCAAGAGAATTAAGAACGTCAGATCTGACCGTGATGGTGAAAACAATGGTAGATATGACGGTTCCGGTGAACAACGTCCAAGACCCTTTGCCAGATTCCTTGAGGAATGAAGAATCTTTCCTCAGTATACAATGCCTAGTACTCTTACCATGAATGAAATTACTGAGAGACGAAATAGAACCCTGAAGGATATGGTACAAAACATGATCAACCATTTTACTTTGCCAGAATCACTTTGGGGAGAGCCATTTAAGACCGCAACGTACATCCTAAACCGCGTACCCACTAAATCAACTGTTGTTACCCCTTACGAATTATGGACGGGTAAGAAACCCAGTTTATGCCATTTACATGTTTAGGGTTGTCCAGTGGAGGCTCGGCCTTATAGGCCACACAAGCAAAAATTGGACGCTAAAACAATAAGTTGTTACTTTGTAGGTCTAGGGGTTTAAAATTTTATGATCCCACTACAAGATCATTTTTGAGACCATTAATGCTAGGTTCTTTGAGGAAGTTGAGTTTGGGGGAGAAAATGAGATTAAGAAAGTTGTCTTTAAAGAGAAAGTGATTTCACTTCCATTCATGCAGGAACAAGATGACTCACACATTGTTCCCGTCCAACATGTTCAGTAGTGCCAACAACATGAAGAATAATAACCTCAACCAACTCAAGAAAATCATGAAGTAGTGCCACTTAGAAGATCCACTAGAGTGAGTAGAGCTACAATATATACAAACGAATATATTGTATATCTCTAGAGCATTAGATTGACATTGGAGTGATGGAAAATGACCCAGTCAACTTCCGTGAAGCCATGGAGAGCTCTAACGCTCAAAAGTGGACTAATGTTATGCATGAGGAGTTCAAGTCTATGTTAAAGACGTTTGGGATCTTGTCTCATTGCCTAAAGGTGCAATTTCCATTGGTTGTAAATGAATTTTTAAGACCAAAAGGGATTCGCATGACAATGTGGATAGATATAAGGCTCGTCTTGTAGCAAAAGGCTTTACCCCAAAGGAAGGCATCGATTTTACCAAGACTTTCTCGCTAGTTTCAACGAAAGACTGGTTTAGAATAATTATGACACTAGTAGCTCATTTTAATTTAGAGCTACACTAGATGGACGTTAAAACAACGTTTCTTAATGGAGACATTACTGAAACAATATATATGATGCAACTTGAAAACTTTGTATCTGGTGATCCAAAGAAAATAGTTTGCAAACTAAAAAAATCCATCTATGGCCTTAAACAAGCGTCTCATCAATGGTACTATAAATTTCATCAAGTTGTCATCTCATTTGGTTTTGAGACAAATCCGGTTGATGAATGCATATACTATAAGTTCAGTGGGAGCAAATTTATTTTCCTCGGTCTATATGTCGATGATATTCTACTTGCTTGCAACGTGTAAAATTTATTACACAACACCAAGAAATTTTCTCTCTAGAAAATTTGAAATGAAACATCTTGGTGATGCTTCTTTTGTATTAAGAATCCAAATACATCAGGATCGTTTTCTGGGTGTACTTGGATTATCACAAAAGTGCTACATCGATAAATTATTGGCAAGATTTGGAATGATAGACTATAGACCGGGAGATACCCCGCGGCCAAAGGTGATAAATTCAGTTTAAGTCAATGCCCCAAAATTGTGAAAAAGGAAATGAAATTAATCCCCTATGCATCGGCAGTGAGAAGTCTTATGTATGCACAAGTATGTATGTATCCGGATATTGCATTCATAGTGGGCATGCTAGGTAGATACTTGAGTAATCATAGTATGGATCATTTGAAAGCAGTCAAACGTGTTATGCAGTATCTGCAAAAAACAAATGATTATATGCTCATTTCCAGAAAATCGGATCAACTTGAGATCATTGGTTATTCTGATTCTGATTTTGCCGGATGCTAAGACAGTCGTCTATCCACGCCAGGTTATGTGTGTTGGGGTTTTAAATATTCCGGTGAAGGAATCCCCTTCCCGGGATCTACTAGGATAATATAAGAAATTCCATTCCAGCAAATTAATTCCTACTTAATTCTAGAACGCAAATAAGCATGCTTATCAAGGAAATTAAATCCTAAAACATGCTTCTAGTTGGTTTAGAAAATACCTTTTGAATCTCCAAAGATTCGAAGATGGCTTGCTCCTTCTCCACGTGTAGAGTC
>JAYDZE010012743.1:0-10285 GCA_034509125.1 Monilaria moniliformis
GAGCTTCTCAGCTAAGCTAAGTTGGTGTTCTTGTAATGCTAGACAAATAAAGCAACAGAAGTTGGTCCTGCAAGAAGATGAAAACATGATTTAAGATTAATTCCACGACAAAAGAACACCGCCAGCCACTACTATGACTGTAAAGGCATTAAATCTCGATAGCTCGTGACTTTCAGCAGTCACTTCCATTGTTCATATCTTAATATTTCAATGAATGCATCTTAAACATAAATATCATAATTGTTGGCTTAGTTCAAATAATAAAAAGGATAGGAGAAAATGAAACATTTATGTTTCATTTGAAAACAAATGAACGACCCAAAGAAGGAACCTAATCAGCTTATTGAATTCAAGTAATTAAAGCATCAACAGCCATTCAGTGGGTAGGATTTCATACCTGCAGACTGTCGTTCACTAGCTTGTCAAAAGCATTTGAAGATAGTTTGGGAAGAGCTGCTATTGTATCAGATAAGAATCTTCCAATTTTATTGTCAGGGGCAGTGCGGCCTTCCTGAAACAGTAAAAAATTAGATGTCAAATCACAAGCAAGAATGGAAACAAGAGATTCAAAAGCACAAAGACAGCTTTTCTCACCACGACATCATCCACATATTTGTACACATCATCGATTAGAGCAAGCAACCGTTCCATGGTGGCTTCCATTCCCTCAAGATCATTTGGAAGCTTGTCAACAATTGTTGGCTTAAGTACATCAACTGTGCAAGCAAATCCAGATAAGATTTCGAACAAGTATATAATATGACATGCAATTCTTTAGCCTAAGTTGTGAAAACAGATTTTCTCTGAAGTGATAATTTGATAGGGACATTGTAGACAATTAAAAAACAAGAATCCATCTAACAGAGGCAAGAAAAAGCTAACTACATGTCATAAATAAGATGTAAGAATAAATAGGATTGCATTTAACAGGTGCTAGTTGATGAAAGTCCATTGGGAAACAAAAAAAGTCCTGAAGGTACAGAAACAGCTCAGTCCTGAAGAGTAGCTTAAACCTCAAATCAGATAGAAAGAACATGAAAGATGAATGGCAATTAGGTAAATATTAAATAAACAAAAACATTTCAAGCATCATGCTGAAAACACAAAAAACAGTGAAGCACACAGGGGTGAGAGTGAAAACTTGACAATGCAAAATATGGAAAGTTACTGTGAGTCTCAACACCCCCCCCCCAACACCCACCTCCTGGTGCCCAAGACGTAAACCATAATGTCAATCTTTTTCCAAAATGCACTGATATAACCATTTGTCTTTACATAGCCACTGATATCATGTAAAGCACACACCCAGGTAAATATTTGAATGATGTACGATGGACTAATAGTTCAGTTAGTCAATGATAAAAGATCCTGTAAACAGCACATCTAATTAAAACCATAAGTTGAGGTTGATACTTACACCCAATCTTCTCTGCCTCAACCATGCGTAGGTCCAGTGGAATTTCTTGAAATTGTGCAGCAAGTTGTTGTTCTCCAAGAGACAGGCCCACAGAGACAAAAGCCTTAATTGAAGCATTTCCAGATCTAAATTCAGTATCAACAGTCAAATGAATAGGGTTGTTAACTTCTCTAGAGTAGAACTCATGGATCAAAGCACTGCCACCAATTACTCCACCAGTTGAAAACCTATCCACACAAGCATGTAACAAAACTTCATAATCAGTTTCCAACACCAAAAAAATAAAATTGTAAAAGTGAGATCAAGCAATCTATGCAATCTTATTAATCATGTTGTTCCTCTTTTGACTTAAACGCTGAAATGAATATTAACCACAATGCACTAGGAAAGAACTAAAATATAAGAGTAGATAAATATGAAATCAACACCTAACAAGACTAAATTAGTATAAGACATAATGCAAACAGAATTCTAATATCAAGATAATAAAATCTTAATTTTCATTATCCGTTAGTCAAAATTCATAAAGATATAAATCAACAGAACAATATTTCAGGGGACATAATTTCTATCTATCTTGCTCTTTCATATTATTTGGGTAATCAACTCCTGACAAAATTACAAAGATTAAATCAGATGCCTACCAAAAATACACATCATCTTTAAGTTAACAAGATGGCATCAATCACAAAATACACACTAAGTCCTAGCAAGCATATAAAGAAATTAAGAACGCATCACTTAATATATTTTGACTGTAATGTCAGATCAAGAACACATAATAGGAGTAAACAAGCAAGTGAACTTGAATTGCAACCAAGAAGTTACCATCCAACAATGACTTCCTTTGGATTCACCTTCTGGTGGGACGTCAACATATTCTGATGATAATCAATATCAAGTGCAACCTAAAATCACGCAAACATAAAATAATGAATCCATCTCAACATAATAAACAAATGAAAATAAACTCCGATTTGTTAAAAAAAACAACAACAAAAAGATATACTTATCACAGAAAACAAAACAAATATAAGTAACGAACTAAATGAATAACATTAGTTGATTTCCTAGAAACCGCCAGAAGGCTTCGCAAAAAACACTCTCTATAATTTTGTTTTAAATAAAAATAATTGATCATAGAGCATAATTACAAGAACTTGCGATTATTTTAAAATTTCCGCGAAAAAAGTGAAAGTAGAAATGTCGAATAACCTGATCCGAGGATTCATTGTGAGGAACGGCGTAGGAATTGCGAATGTCGACGGTTCCATCAGGCAAGACTGAGCCGAGGAGCGTGCCGATGACGCGCTCGGCTTGGTCCGGCCGCCTCACGTAACAATCGCATATATTGAATATAACAAGCGGATGGACCTTAGCCGACACGCTTGCGGGTGATGGTACATACTGCAGCACCGTTTGTCCGCTAGATCCCATTGTTCCGGCGGTGCGATGCAGTGCAGTTCAGATGGATGTGTGTCGCGAGAGAGAGAGAGAGAGAGAGAGAGAGCTTCTAGGGTTTTAGGATGCAGCAAAATTGATAAGAGAAATGGCCAGCATTTTCTGAAATTGGGGCTGGGTAAAATGGGCCAATAATTTAGGGCCCTATACTTCTCAAATAAAAAATACTTGTATTGGGCCTCGTTGGAAGGTATTAAATTAAATATATATAAATTAGGAGTATTGCTTTTCATATTGGCAATAAATATAAATATGGGCCAATAATCGTTGGAAATAAAAGCTAAAACTATATTTTCTTTTTATATTGGCAACAAATTAGTATTATAGATAAAAGGAGAGGCTCAAATGAGAAAACATATTAATATAAGAATGGAGAATCATTTTCAGTTATTCGAATATGAAAATTTATGATGAATATATTTTATTATTAGATGAGTACAGCATCAGGGTTGAATCTCATGAAAGACAAAAAAATTTCATTCAATTTTATTTTTCTCGAGTATGATTAATTTAATTAAAAATACAATGATTTTATATGTTTAATACTGTGTTTTTAGTTTTTTAAATTTTTACAATAAAAATGAATTTTTGCATTAACCTACCCCTATAGATAAATGTTTCAATTATTTGCTTTTTATTGCCAATTTTTAGGCCATCAATATTCAATTATTAAATAAAGCACCAATATTAACAAATTAATGATAGACATTGCACATTGCCAAAATTATGATCGATGATGATCCGATTTATTTTCTCAAGTGTTCTTTTTTTCTCCCTATATTATATAGTGTTTGTATATAAATTATTTCAACGCTACTTCACACTTACATCTTTAATGAATTTTTTCGTTCTTAGTTTTTTATTACTTTGTTCTACCTATCGTAAATATAATTAATTTTTTTCTATAACTATGAATTATATATAGAGTGTAAAAATAGCTCTTAAAATTGCTAAGATCTTATTCATTTATGATAGTTTTAATATTTTAGGTGTTTCTAATTTATTCATATTTATGGCTGTCAATTAGCAATTTTTAAAAGTATAAATAACATATTTATTACCATATGAAAAGTAACACTTCTTCTTGTAATTAAAAGTGATATTATTCTTAAGAAAAGTTATTGTTTTAATATATAATTAAAAGTTACTATTTTTATATTTTTAAAAAAATGGATCAGGTCGGGCCGAGTCAAACCCAAGTTCGGGTCGGATTTGACCTGTGCTCCCTGTACAGACGCGCGTGCACGAGCGTGCCCCAATTGCATATGTACCACTACCAACTACCCATCACATTCTTACTATCTAATGTAGATGATAAAGTTGGGAGTTTATTAAATAAATTTGCCAATCTGCTATATACTTACTTAATTAGTGCCCACTCAATAACCATGATATAAAAATTAAATAACAATACAAAACAAAAGTGACCAAACCTCGTGTAGGAATTTTCATTCAAATAATTAAAATCCCTTTTTGAATCACATAGGTCTGCGACTTTTGCCTTGGCCTACACACATATGGCCTCTCAGGACAAAACCACATAATTTACAATACAATAAGCTGGCAAACCAACCAGAAACCAAATACAAATTAAAATAACAAAAACTAAGAGAAATTATTTGAGAATATGCAATTATTGGAAGATCTGTGAATGACAGATCACTTGGACTTGAATGGAATGGCCCTAATCACCACCTGATGGTAGAGAGCTGCCAGAGCTGCTCCAATGAAAGGTCCCACCCAGAATATCCACTGCACATATAATATTTCATCTCCCATTAATATTCATTATTCAAATAAAATTATATAAGGGCGTCTACTTTTAAGTATTAGTCTAAATTGATTGAAATAGTATAGTTTAATCTATTATATATTAAGATATATTGGAATTAATTTTGAATTAATTTTGCTTAACTCATATTTATAAAAATAAAATTATTCAATAATATATTTTATTAATCATAAAAAATAAATGTCTCTTTCTAGGGCTAAAATAGCAAATAGGATGAGGAGCATACGTGATCGTCCCAGGCGTGGCTCTTGTTGTAGATGATGGCCGCGCCAAGGCTCCGGGCGGGGTTGATACCAGTTCCGGTGACCGGAATTGTCGCTAAGTGCACCAAGAACACCGCGAACCCGATAGGCAACGGAGCCAATATCTAAAACAACCATTTATTAATTAATTATTCAAGCTCATGAATTTTATCTTTCTAATTACTTAGTATATACTTACGGGGACATGGGAGTCTCTGGCGCTACGCTTGGCGTCAGTGGCAGAGAAGACGGTGTAAACAAGCACGAAAGTGCCGATAATCTCCGCGCCAAGGCCGCTCCCCTTGGTGTAGCCGTGCGCCACCACATTGGCGCCGCCGCCCTTGCTCATGTAGAGGCTCTTCCCGAACCCCTTCACGACACCGGCGCCGCAGATGGCTCCGAGGCACTGCATCACCATGTAGAACACCGCCCGGTTCAGCGACAGCTTCCTCGCCAAGAACAGCCCAAATGTCACCGCCGGATTAATGTGCCCGCCGGAGATTCCGGCGGTGCAGTAGACGAGGGCGAAGATCATGCCGCCGAAGGCCCAGGCGATTCCCTGGATTCCGACGGTGGCGCATTTGGAGTCGGATTTGCTGACTCCCATCACCGTGAGAACGGTGATGTAGAGGAACAGGAAAGTGGCGATGAATTCGGCGATTCCGGCCCGGTAGAACGACCACGAGGCCAGCTCGGCGGCGTCGAAGAGCGGGGCGGGCGGCGGCTCCTTGTAGTCCTTGTCCTGGCTCTGCGCCGCCGTGCCGATGGGCTGGTGCTCGGGGAACTTGTTGGCTCCCACTCTCACGTCTTCCTCTTTGTTCTGCATCTCTCAAAACCAAGGAGAAGTTGAAGCTACTAAATTTAAGTGGAGAAGATTGTGTTGAATTAGAGGTAATGCTGGGATAACTTATATGGAGAAATGGTGGAGGGGGTGGGGCCATTGATGAGGTATTTTGAGAGTATGATATAGCCGACCACTAATAATTGTGGGGTTTAGTTCACTGTGGGTTTTGTAGGAGTGTAATTCGTTGGAATGGGGAAAACGACGTTGTATTTGGTCGGCTGCCACTCTGGCTAATGGAGGTCAAATTTTGTGCATAATGACTCATTTTTAATGATGAAATTGAACCGCCACCACCCTTTAGTTTAAATTGTAACAAATTTTGGGTGGATCACGGGCGAACAAAATATTCGTAATTTGAATAGTCGAATAGAATCAAATTAAAATATTAAATTTAGTTTGAATTTTTCGGATTTTTGGATTTTTGTATTGAATTAAATTTTATTTCTCCAAAATTCGGATATTCGTTTCGGTTTGGTTCGGTTCAGTCAAGATTAAATTTTTTAAGTCGGAAAAAAAATCCAAAAAACTAAATTATATTTAATGTATATATATATATTTAAAAAAAATATTTATTCAAATAATATTTTATTTAAATATTTCTAACTTAATATATATAATAATTAGAAAAAAAATATTTCAAATTTTCGAAGTTTTTGAGGATTTTTTTTTTGGATATTTTGGGTTTCGGTTCGACTCAAAATTAGTTTTTTTTATATTTAGAATCGGTTCAGATTTATTATATTATCTCAAAATTCGAATTTTCGGATTTGTTCGAATTAGATAAAATTCTGATCTAGAATTTGAATGTTCATTCCCTAAGGTCGATGCATGCAGAATGAGACTCATAGATACTAAGAGGATCTTTTTTTTTCCTTGAAAACAAAATTAACAGAATCAACATATTCATTATTTTTCTTTAATTGTCTTTGGTAGATTATAACAAATATCCGATGGAAAAAAATAATTATAAAAAATCAAAGGAATATAGCATTGAGCAAGCTGAGTAGCGGGTGATGATTTGCATGAACACAAAATTATACTGATAAATCATATATTAAAAAAAGAGCACATAAGTTATACCTAATTATGAGATGAGAAAATTTTATTCTTGAAAATAAAATTAATAGATCAACATATCCAATTTTTTTTTTTCTAAAACAAATTCTTCGATAGACCACAATAAGAAAATGATTGTGGAACAAAGTATTATGATGCGGGGCAAGGTTGAAAATGTCTAGACTCCATCAAACATGTGTTGCACATTAAGGTGGTTAAGTGCTAAGTCTTTTAAGTTAAAAGTGTAACTAAAAGACTCTTTGTCATGGCAAAGAGGGTAAATGTTAGATAACGTCCAAATGTGTAGATAGAAATAAAAAATATATATTTTGATATTGTAAAAGTAATAATTTTGTACATAACTTTTAATAATCGAAATAAAAAATATGACAATCACATTTTTGGCACCAAAATATTTATATGTCGCGGCATAAACTGACGTGGAATTGTCTAATTACCATCTCAGTAAAACGGACCTTGTATCATTTATTTATTTTAGATAGAATTCCACTTCTACAGTAAAACATAAATTTTTTTAGTTCATAAAAAAAATTAAATGAAATTATAGCCAGCCCGAAATCAATATTTTTCGAAATGAAAATATAGGAATAATTTATAAGAAGTGAGAATTCTATGACTTCAGCTTCAAAACCCCCATTGCAAAGATGGACCTAGCCAATTGCTAATGTCATTTTTGACCTTCAGCGTGACATATAGATATTCTCGTATCAGATAGATGGTTGGTTCATTTTCCTTACTATTATGAAATATTGGGTATATTGATTTTTATTTTTTATTTTTTGAGATTGGTGCAAAATTGTTAATTTAGAAACATTATAACATTTTTATTTTACACCTAAAAATAATGATGCTATTTGTTTCTAATATTATAGATTATACTTTCTCCATCCCATAAAAAAATTATATATAATTTTTTGGGCAATTAATAAAAAAAAATTATTTTATATGTAAAGTTATATGGTCAACTAAATTTGAATAATTTATTTTGTGTAAAAAACTCTCTTTTTTTAAAAAAAAATCCACTAAAAATGAGTACCAATCCCCAACAAAAAAGTAAAAAAAAATAAAAAAAATTACAAGGCTGTATGAGCTACCGGGTCGGCCTGGATTGAAATTGAGCCTGACATGCCAAAGCGTGAAAATGGATCGGGTCGGCCCCTCCAATTTATGGCTGTTTTATTTTCATTCAGTTTCAGCCACTCATAAAATTAAGAATGTGGCCAAGCTTTATTTGACGGCTCTACATAGAATTATTGAAGTTAGATTGTCAAAGATTTCATTTGACTAAAATTTTGTTAATGTACTTGTAACCAAGTTCCCGACGGATAACCACACAAAAAAAAAAGAATATAAAGAAATAGAAGAGAATAAAACAATATTCGTTCGTCCACCATAAGATGTCTCATTTTGCCAAAAATAAAAGTTCACAATAAAATATCACATTTCATCTTTACTATTTTTGATAAGTGGATTCCATATTTTACTAACTCATTCCACTCATATTTAATTATAAAATTAAGGGCAAATTGCCAGAAAAACCACCCATTTTGGTCAAATTCTGGTCAATCACGTAAGTTTCAAAATCAGCCGATTATATCATAACTTTAACAATTTTCGCAATTGTCCCATGATGTTTGATTTATGGAAAATTACTGCTGATGTGGTCGACGAAAAATCTTATATGGGTAAAACATCTGGCATCTGAAACGACGTCGTATAATCCACGTCTGCGACACTTAGTTTGCCACATAATCAATTAATATGATGTTAAATTGGAATGGGGCCAAGGTGACCTCCATTGATGTGTTAATTTTTCAGTTCACTTCTGAATAATTGTGGTGTTTATTTTTATTTTTTAAAAATTATTATCTTTTTCGATATGAGAAAACGACGCTGTCTTTTGTCGGCCAGCCTGGCGAATACAGTTATTCTTATCTGTGACTGAAATAAAATATTTAATCTTAAATTATACTATATAAAAAAAAATAAGACTAATAGTTCTAAATATCAAATCTGCTATGGAACATAACAAACTGAAACTACCAATAAGAGAGGCAAAAAGATTCTCAAATCAAAGGAACAGCGGATCAATCTTAGCTGGGTACGAGTTTACGTTACACCATGAAAAATTATTAATACGCATATTATAAAGATTTTTTTCTCAATCTTAATACACACAAAAAATTGTGTCAGACTGTCACACATGTTATATTCGAATTTAAACTATATCCGATGGTATATTTGTAATTTTGTTAATTTTGGTAGTGTTTGAATTTTAATCTTAATTCATTAAGCAGTGTGAACTAGCAAGATATATTAAATAGAGGATTTATCTTGTTTTGTGTCGCCAACTTTCAGCATTTTCCATAATAATATCCCGAACTTAGTAAAAGATTTGATTTATATTCCGTTTGACACATTCCGACGACTGAAACGCTGAGTCTGCTCATCAAATTCTTGGATTTATTATAGTATAATTAATTCAAAGAAATTCCACTTTAATCAAACTATAATCCACCTAAAATTTGGCGATGTGATTCAGCGTTCTGTCATCAGATTATACTAAGCGAGATAAGCAAATTTGAGGGGATTTAAATAGAATACATAGATTAAGAATATTTTTATGAAAAAGGTTAAAAAAAAGCTAGGAATACAAAATAAAATTAACCTAAAATAGCTATTATTGGAAAGTAAAAGATTTTCGCATCATTACACATGCAGGAGTGTAAATGTGTTAGGTACAAAGAAATTGACAAGTGATATAATTAGGGTTTCAAATTTGAACATTGAATACGGCACGACAAAGCGGGGCGGTAGCCGAAGCCACTCTTGTTAACCACGCTTCGTCTTGTCCTTTTTGTGTGGACTTTCATTTCATGATTCCATGAAATTATAAATTAAAAATAATAATAACATCTATGCACTTTTATCATTTTAAAGGAAACTCGAATGTCCTGGCTTTATGCATTGCATCCACACTATCTATTATGATATTTATTTATTTTGTATTATAATTGATAATTTATTGTGATATTTACATCGTGTTATAATAAATAAAATGTCCAAATAAGTAAATACATATAGCATAATAAAATAGCTATTGTCACACAAAATAAATAAGTATTATAATAAATAATGTGAATACAATGAATGAGATTGCGGCCTTCTATTCCTACTCTATCATTTGTGAGCTTCCACGTCAGCCCACGTGACTTAAATTGATTGAGAAGAGTTGGTTTTATATAAATATATATATTTAGAGTAGTGATCATATCCGAACTATTTCTTATTGCAGAACTAAGAACTAATCTGGAGCATTCATTTTTTAGATCTAACGCTTAATTTATATGCCACGTGTCACATGAAAATATATTTAAAAAATCGAAAAGGGTACAAATGTAATTTTGGCAAAAGCAACGGATTAATGATTATTTACTGCAGATAATTCTAAT
>JAYDZE010012754.1:0-10284 GCA_034509125.1 Monilaria moniliformis
AGTGTAAAGAGCTGCCGCTTTGAGATAATTCCCTGCTTTGAAAAACTCATTGCCCTGATCTTTCAGCGAAATCTCTGCTGCTGTATTTCCTCCAGATTCTCCCATTTTTTTTCGTTTACCTTCACGATTCAATACTGATTAAGAGTGTTTCTTTTTTTGAAATGATCGTATGATTTTTGGTTAGGGTTTCTGAGATTTATGATTTCTTGATTTATTTGCTAGTTTTGTTGTGACATTCTCTGCTTAAATCTAAAAGGCAAAAACGTCAACTATCATCATAAAATCGTCATTAATATCAGGCCATTTCGACAAAATACTAAAGTGACAAAAAGGATAAATTTTTCCATTTTTCTTAATTAAGCATTATTCTCACGCACATATAGGGAAAAAAACACTAACGAAAACTTGTGTAAGATCATTTGACGTAACAAAATCGTCATACATATCAAAAACTTAGATTTGATCCATCTAACATGTTGTAATTTCGATAGTATTTGATACTATTCGTATTTGAATCTTAACCCATTTAATGAATTTTGATCCATCAAATTATCACAAATTTTAAATTCATTTGTGATGCTAATAATATTACAAATACGAGCAATTTATTATATTGGGACACATTAGGGTCAAACCACCTCCTGTATCCGAACTAAGACAGATTTTGATCCGTTAAATCTCCTAATCTATGGCCCAAATTCAATAAAAATGCAGTTCATTATAATTTATTCGAATATGCATCATAAGGGTATTTTGGGAAATGAAATAATATGTCCAAAGATATTTATCTTTGTTCAGTACATAGCTTCCGAAAAATAAGTATATAGATTTCGAAAAATCAATATATAGCTTAATCTGGATCAGTGTAAGATACCAACGTTAAGATATTTAAAAAAAATGGATTTTGCGGGTCCTAGTAAGTCTGACAGTTTCTGCAAAGCAAAAAATAAGGGCTCGTTATCCCACTTTTCTTTCTTCTCCGTTGTTACCTAAAAGTTACACCTTGCACGAAAAAAACCACCATTGTAACTGCAAAAAATTGAAACCACGTTTATACCCACCATCTCATAGCAAGGTTAAAAGGTTTCATTCACTTGATATTACTGATAAGCACTCACAAAACTTGACATTTATCCTTCCAGAATTATATTCAGTAAGTAGTGGTGAGAGATATAGCTCAAGGATTCACAACTTCGAATTCCTAAAATAAGGACGACTGTAATACTGATCCTTTATATGTATTGTATAATGATTGTGTTTATTACTTATGCTGATTGGACTCTCAAATAATACTGATCGATAGTATATTTTTTATCGCAATAATGATGATTTTGAATTTAGATACTTGTTATGCATAAAATAGTTAGGGTTTATGAATATACAGATAATCTTATTGTCTTGTACTGATTAGTCTTTGCATAATATACTGATCATTATAGTAATCAGTATTGGTGAACAATACTGATTTTAAATTTAAACTATATTGATTATGAACAAACTATTTACTGATTTTAGTTAAGTTATATATTGAATATGTATATGTGTTATATTGAATCAGATTATATTCTTATATAGATTTTGGTAAAACTATATACTGATTTTCTTTTTCTATATACTAAACATGTATATATGTTATACTGAATCAGATTATATGTTTATTGGTATAGTGAATTATTTGTCCCAGGTGTAAGAGACAACGTATGGAAATTGATATTGATTTCGACGGTGATATATCCTTAGGAAGTGTACGAAAACAACTAAAATAATCACCACCATCATGTAGACCCCCTCAATTACACACGATGTTTGTACCTTCTAACGCAGAGGCAAAAGTATTCAGAAAAAGTCCAAACTTCTTTGTACGATTGATGGCCAGTCTTAATGATAAATAGATGGCTGTTGTGGAAGACACGGGGTTTGGACTTTGGTTCACTTTAAAATCATTGACGTGCCAAATAGACTAGGATATTAGCTTATCAACCACTTTCACCCTCTAACATGCAGCATTAGATATGGAGGCTTTAATGGATTGCACATAGATGAGGAAGATGTGCTCCTTACATTAGGGTTACCCAGAGGAGAGATATACATTGATAGGAAAACAAGGCAGAAAAATATTCAAATTTTGGAATATATAGCTGCAGATGGGAAAGTCAATAAATATAAGATGGAACCAAGAGTTATGTGCAACAACATATGTACAGAGTTGGTGAAGGTGGCGACTGATTCAAGAAGTGCTTCTTAATGCTGATGGAGAAGGCGATAATTGAGTCTACACATGATGGATATGTGAAGTCAAATATACTCAATTACTTGGTTGACGTATCGGATATGAAGAAGTATAATTGGTGCGCATATCTTTTTAAAATACTAAAATTCAGCTACAATAACTGGATTAAGAAACCAACTTCTCCTTTCACTGGTCCCATCAAATTTTTAATGGTTAGATTCCATTATAGTCTTGAACTAATTTTGGTTGAACTATAAATTTATTTCATCCATTCTATATACTAATTGCTCCATAATAATATATTGAATCAATATATATACTGAAAATGTATATATGTTATACTGATTTTGCCTATACTATATACTGAATTTGTTTAAACTATATATAGAATATGTATATATTTTTAACTGAATCAGTTTATAGATGTTATATTGATTTCTTTTGAACTATATACTAATTTTCTCTAGACTATTTATTGTTTTCCAATAAACTATATGCTGAATGAGTATAAATGTTATATTGAATTTGTTTATACTTTTGTACATATTTTGTCCAATCAATATACTAGTTTAACTTATACATTGTGCTAATTTTATATTTGTATAATTTTGCAGATATTCTATGTTGATAGAGTAGTCCTCTTTTAGCAAACAGTTGTTCGTTCATACCCAACAGTAAAGGACTTGACCCGCCAGCTAATGAGACAAAGAGAAGCTGAAGATATTGAAGTTGGTGGGTTTGGCAAGGGTTGTTTAGAACCTAGATACAACCCGAGTTTGTTATTAAACCCACATAATGAAGTTGTGGCACAAAATGCAAATGTCCAGCAACAACCAAACGTGTTGGTTGATGAGGAATGTCATGCATCGAAGAAGAGTACTATTGAGATTGACACTTTGATGATGGCAGCTAAAAAAGGTGCTGAAGCAATATCCGAAATCACAAGGTGCTTAAAGGATGTCCCACCCAACATCCAGAGAATGGGTTGTTACAAGGTTGCATCAGATGCCGCAATGAAAGTAGTCCGTCTTAATCAGAATCCGCAATCACAACATGCGCATGATGATGATCCCGTTGCAGAAATGACCCAAGCCATGCCTGAAGAAGAATATGATAATCCATATAGGGTCAAAATTGTTGAAAATGTGATGACAATGGTGGAGGATAAAATTAACATACCAGACAATTTTGGAGCACCGCATTTCAGCTTGAAGATATTCTCTGATGATGATGTAATTTATTGTATATTGATTTGTATTAAATAATTTTTTATACACTGATGTTAAAATATTGCAGGGTGCTGATGGTGAGCAAAATAATGAGATCCCACAACCTGAGATCTCAGAACATGTTATGGAAGCTGGTTTGAGAGATTGTGATACTCAATTGGATTGTTAAGATGTCGGTATTGATCGACCTGAGCCAATACCATAAATGGATCCTCTGGTTAAATTAATATAATTGTAAAGTATTAACATTATGCTATGTTGAACATAAATGAACTATATGTTGGTTAAACATTCACTGTATGTTGATTGCTCTTTCGATATATAGTGATATCACGTAATCACTGTCTACTGATAACATAGTAATTGTATACTGATAACATAGTCTCTATATACTGATCGCATACTAATTATATACTGATCGCACGTTCATTGTATATTGATCTCATAGGCACTGTATATTGAATACATAATTACTATAATTTGCTGAACAGAATGATGACACCTATACTAAAGAACAATCAATAAGTGAGTTATATAATAATGAGAATAAGAGGGGGTGCTGCAGATGTTGATGTTGATGTTGACGCAATGGTCGAAAAACGCACTTAAGGTAATTTTATATATGCTATATGATGAAAAATTTAATGAATATGCAATAAATAAAAATATTTTACTATTTTTAAAAGACACTTGAAAAAAGTGTTAAAGAATCCCCATCAATCCCAAAAACTCAACTCGTCATTTATCAACCACCTCAACAACCTCTTGAGGGGCCCCAACTACGCCCAACACAAATGAGGCAGCCATTAAGTGCCCTACTGTCACCCTACAATCAAAGACAAGTAGATGTTAGCTCCAAGTTGAACAACGAAGAGTGGATAATTAACTACTAGATAATGACAACAAAATTAGAAGGGTATGTCTCATATATATTCAATAATACTAGTTATATATACTGATCTTATTTTATCTTGTTGATTCTTGGACTCGGATCATTTACAATGATGAACCCCAATGTCCAAAGATCGATTTCTCTACATTTCAACCAAATACTTATATATTTGTAGGTGTGATTGATGCATGGAGTTCCTATATGAACTACATGGAAGAATTAAGATCTCCATCATCACCACGAAGGCTTTTCTTCACAACATATCCATGCGTGAGTTTATAGGCTTATATTGATTTATTTTCTTCACAATAATAGGTTATTATCTTATACTGACTTTGATTAGACTATAAACTGATTTTGTTTAAACTATATATGTATATATTTTAAACTGGATCAGTTTATAGTCTTATACTGATTTCGCTTGAACTATAGACTGAATTTCTTTAGACTATATACTGATTTCCCCCAAAATATATGCTGAATAAAGATATACTGATTATGCCATAACTATTTAGTGATTTTACTGTAATTATATAATGAACATGTCAGACGTACACATTAATTGATAAGCCAACTGAATGGGACAAAAGCAGCGCGATTTCTGAGTTTTGCAGCAGATTAGATATTGAGACGGATAGAATAAATGGATTCTCATGGGACAAGTATTATTTGGTAAGATTTACTATATTTATATTTTTTCATTATGTTGATTTCTACACGACTATATATTGACTAGTTATTTTTTATGTCTTATGATCTACTTTTCAGATGTTCTTCCCAATAATATCGCAATCACACTACTTTGTTATTGTGTTCAACTTTAAACCTTACAAGCCTGCCCCAAAAGAGGCTGGGGCAAGGAAGCCTGCCCACGAGAACCCTGGCCTCAAGAAGACTGGACCAAAAAACATTGGCCCCCACCCCCAAAATTAGTTAGTGTATTGTAATTATTGATGAACAAGTTTTATTGATTCCATTGTAAACATAAATTCATTTTAATAGTAATTGCATAATTAAAAAAAAATTATTAACAGTATATATCACATAAGTATCACAATATATAATTTTCTTAATTAGTATATATTGTCACCCAATCAATATATATATAATGTAAAAAATTAGTATATGGTGACATTCTAATTAGTATATAACATATAGAATTAGTATACCACAATCACTAGGATCAGTATATAGTGTCATTCCATTCATTATATATAACATGTGTATAACAAAACTAATATAACATATATAATCATTATATCGTGACGCTTCGATCAGTATATCGAACAAAACTAATCAGTATATAAAATTGAATCCATACTACAATATCATAATATGAATTATAAAATCTTATGCTTTGCGTTGAGAATTCTGAACATTTTACTCTTTAATTTTATCACAATTCCTTGAGTCATGGTGGCTTATCTCACCGCATTTTGCGCTTCGTCTTGCAAGTTTATTAGATCCCTAATTGCTTTCTCTTTCCTTGAAACCAGTCGGCTTCAAGAACCTTTTGTCTTCACAACATTCGGAGGATACACCTCTATGACATTATGTCTCCCTGACCCATATAACCCCTCGATCATCTTTTTCTTCTCACATGTTTGATAAAACAACACCATCACCAAAATTCATCTCCCTGCGTCGTCTATAGCAGTTGTAAGTGCATTGATCTTATTAGTGCTGCCATCGACTCTCTGAAATAATCCAAAAAATGAAGAGTACAACTTATTTACGACCTTATGCTTATCGTCTAGTTCTATGTTAATTTCAAGCTACTTGCTCAAACTACAATGCATAGCTTTAAGTAATGATTTTTTCAACCACCTCCCTCCCAAATATTTTTCTAGAATCAACCTAACATCCTTGTTTTTCATCAAAAAGAATATGTGGCTGCACAGATACCCTTCCCTTCCATATAATTTACACTCACATTCATATGAACAATTCTCCATGACATTCCATGTACTATCAAATTTGCAAATTACTTTATATGTCTCTATTTTTTTTTTCTCAAACGACATCTCTACAACACGACAACTGAAAAATGCATCTATTATTTCAGACTAAACTTATTGTATCAGTGTAGATTGTCGCTGCATGCTTCTCAATATACACATCCATTGCCATGATAAGGATGATAGTAGAATCAATGTAATTCTAAATCATTTGATTATCAAGGGCATGATTGAAATTTACAATAAACTCTAGCAGGTTCGATCGAGGCTTCGAGTACCTATAGTAAAACATACTTCATCGTTATGATTAGTATATACCCAATGATAATTCAGCATTTCTTTACAACATATTCAGTGTACATGTATTAGATATTCAGTATAACATACCACATAAATCATATACATATATATTACAATCAGTATACATCATTAATATGTTCAATATAACCTAACATATAATATAATAGTATACATATATAATATAATCGACATACAAATATCATATAATCAGTATACATAATTAACATAATCCGTATAGAGTTACCTTTTGAAGAAACTATTTTCAGATTCGGATACAAATGTTGTCCTTAACAATGAACCCATAGGGAAGTCCGTAAAAAATGCAGGACCCAATACACACTTAGCTCATACATAGATTTGAACCATTCTTCGTTTCCCAACTCAAATCGTTTCATGATATCATTCCAGGAATACTCGTATACATCAAGCTCAATCAATTTGACCAAACACATGAATTTAACTCATTCTTCAAATATTTATTGCCAAGAAGGTGTTTTGGCAACTTGTCGAAGAGCTTTAATATGATATGCCAAATGCACCACCAATGCCTAGTGCCCAGAAGCACTCACTCAATGGTAGCTTTTATACCAAAATCCTGATCGGTTATGATCATTTTGGGGGGTTACATCCATACATTTAACAAATTGGGTGAATAACCATGAAAATAAGTCACAATCCTCTTTTGTTATAAGCCCAGCTGTAAACGTAACAGGCCTGTGGTGGTTATCCTTCCCTGTGAATGGTGCTAATATCATGCAGTACCCAGAACAATAAAAATCAGCGTATAGAATAATGGAAATCAACATGTAGAATATTCATATTCAGCATGTAATCATCCATTAATTAGCATATACAATACTTACATTCAACATATAGTAACCCGAAAATCAGCACATATCATAATGGAAATCAACATATAGAATCAATGAAAATCAGCATATACAATAATCATGTTCAGCATATATAAGTATAATGTTCAACATATAGTAACCAGAAGATTAGCACATAGAATTATCATAGTCATCCAACAACATTTGAGCATCAGTTTCTTCAATATACATTTTCATATCCCGATAGTAATTTATTTCTTCCATCACTGTACAACCCACCACATCACGTCCACCCATCACCTCATTCAACAATTTGAATGTTAATGTGGGACTAATATGTGACCTTGCACAATCAAGAATGAATTTCTGATGCACAACATCCAACTTACATTTTAATTTCATGAAACGCCGGTGATCAGACTCCACCATAGGATGATTATGTTGCTCAACAAATTGCTTGATGGTATAAAAAAACAACCACCCTCCGATACATACTTGAAAGTCACTCTAGTCTTACATTCACACCTTTTAGATGTACGTCTATGCTTATTAATGTAATCTTTGCGTGCATTGACACCATCTGCATCATCCGTCTTCTTCTTATCTTCCCTACTATACATAACATATTGTCATTTAATCACATTTCATGAGTGTTTGGTGTCGTGTTTGCAGGTGTCAAAACCAACCATGCGGGCGTAGTTGTCATGAAACACGATTGCATCTTCTAAACTTTGGAACTTTTTCCAATAATAGGCTTCAAATTGTTTTCGCATCTAGGAATATACATAACTGTAACAAGGTATTTATAAAATCAGTATATAGCATAAGTAAAATTAGTATATAGCATAAGTAAAATCAGTATATATTACAGAGTAAATCAGTATATCTTACAACGGTTGTCATCACATAGAACATTTAAATTTAGTATATGTTAAAGTATAAATCGGTATATTATCGTAATGGGATCAGTATGTCTCGCTAGGGTTGTCATTACATAGAATATTAAAATTCAGTACATAATATAGTGGTAATCACATTACAAAGATCTATATATCATTATCTGGTATAACATCATAAATCAGTATATCTCATTACGGAGGTCAGTTACAAAGTCTCTGTGATCAGTATAACTCACTATGTAATCAGTATATATTTCAGAAGAAATCAGTATATCTAACAACGATTGTCATCACATAGAACATTATAATTTAGTATATGTTAGAGTATAAATCAGTGTATTATTGTAATGTGATCAATATATCTCGAAAGGGTTGTCGTTACATAGAATATTGAAATTCATTATATAGAATAGTGGTAATCAATATACGTGCGAACTGTGATCAGTATATCATTACGGAGATCAGTATACAAAGTCTTTGTGATTAGTATAACTTATTATGATAATCAGTATATATTTCAGAGAAAATCAGTATATCTAACAACGATTGATTGTCATCACATAGAACATTATAATACTCAGTATATGATAGAGTATAAATCAGTATATAAAAAGAGTGTGATCAATATATCTCTCTTGTGTTGTCATTACATAGAATATTAAAATTCAGAACAAAGTATAGCATGGTAATCAGATTTGTGAAAATCAGTTAGTATATTGTAAAATGTAAATAGTTAAATAATGATTCTCTATTTTAGCGTTAATTGACATGAAAAAATTTCATACTGTGTTTATTCTTATCTTTGATTACAACTATAAAATACCTGCAGACGAAATACCTTCAAAAGAAATTTCTTACACTGTTATTTGTTACATTTTTATATTGTTTTTCGCAATCTTATTTTTTATTACAAGTAAAATTGTGAAGAATCGATGAACGTGTAATAGTAGAAGAAGAAGAAATATTTTGTTGTGGAAAAAGATATCATGCGAATATCGTGGGGGATACATGCTGAAAATATCCAAAATATCTCATAACTGACTATACAATCCAAAAGATGGTAATCCCTTGTTCAGTCTAATATGGTAATCGCATGACTTATTTTTGATAAAATTTGGTCCGTTATTTTGTTGCATAGCGCGGTCCAAAATTGGTCTCGGTTCGGATATAAGAAGTGGTTCTGATTTGAACACAACCCTCTTTATATATATAGAAAAATTAATTTAATTGTTTGGAAAATAGGTTCACCAAAAATGGTCATACAATAAAATATAATGACTATGAAAGATTCACTATTGTGCTATTACAAGTGACACTGTAAATTTTTGTAATAGAGATTTTCTCAATCTAGTAACCTCTTTAACTTGCCACTTTTTACTTACCTTAATAAGAAAGTAAAAATTGCCACTTTCTCACTCGGCGGTACTAGTAACAAAGAATATTAACAAAATATAATAAAATAAAATAAGATTAAACTAAATTAAATTAATTGTCACTATAATAAACACATATATAATCTTTAGGGACAGAAAAGTAACACCACACTATATATACATTTAGGCCAGGTTTGGTAGCCCCTCTTAAAGCCCAGATAGGAAATGAAAACTGGGGCCAACAGTAGAAATAGGGTGTTTGGTAGGTAAGTTAAATTTTATCTCGGCCCGACGGGCCGAGCATTATTAATCGCGGCCCGCTCCACTATCCTAAAAAATGACGTCGTTTCAGTTTTGTTGTGCAGATTCCAAATCGCACCAAAGTGGTGCGATTAAACACTGTTTCCCTCAGTTTTTTGTATCTGCCCTTTCTCTCTCTACTCTATCTCTACTTTCTCTGTCTCCTCTACTCTCTCCGTCTCTCTCTACTCTCCCAGTCTCTCTCTACCTTCTCCGTCTCTCCGTCTCTCTCTCCTGTCAAGGCATGCAACTCTCTCTCTCTCTATGTTCCTG
>JAYDZE010012765.1:0-10284 GCA_034509125.1 Monilaria moniliformis
GTAGAAAGAAACAAATCAAAAGATTTTCAAACTTTTGAAATCTAACCAAACACCTGCGTGGGCACTATGTCAATTATCGGTATAGTCTATTTTCTCGAAGATCACATGATAGGTATCCAATAAATTTTAAAAAATAAATCACTAGCTTAATTTCCAATAAATTTCTAATTTAATGACTTTTGAAATGTATGTGATGGTCCTCGAGGGGTTTAGATTTAGTTTAATATACGTGGGGTTGACACAGAAATTTATTTTGATATAGGCTATGTATTGGAGTTCGAAATTTTGAGATAATTATTTTCACATGTTTCGTTGTGATGGTCATAAGGGTTTTGCACAGTCATGATAGAGGTTTTTTCACAATGATTCACACAAAATACCGAAAATCTGACAATGTTATACGAATAAAAAAAAATAAAAAAAATTTGGCTTGGTAGGGGTTTAAGCCTGTTCTTATATATATGTGTGTCCGTCACTGAATATATTAGATATAAGACTATTAATTTCAAAATGGAAAAACTGAAAAGAGGAAGAATTTTCATTGATAAACAAGTAAGGGTTATAATTAGGAAAAGCTTTGAGAATTTTCACTTCCAAGTTGTATAAATGTGAACCAGTGGTAGTGAATCTTTTGGTCTTTGAGATTCTTGTTATAGGAAGGAGAGAAGAAAGTGTCAATGAGGAGTAGCTATGGGATGGGAGTAGATATTTCTGAGTCAATTAAGTTTTTCAAGTGTAGTTTATCTTTTAGATATAATTACATACTATCATAGAGAAGGCGAATTCACCTGATGCATACAGAAAATAGCCGTTGCGAGTTTTTATGATATTTGAAAGAAAAAAAAAAGAAGCAGCAGCAACAACAATAATAAAATAATATGAAAGAGTGAAGATCTTTATGAATATTTGGATAAGATTGTACTTTTTTAAATGCTCTTGAGAATGGTGTGGGAAGATAAATCTATTTGCAATATTTATAAACCAAAGTGTTGATAAATTAAATTTAGTTGATGCACTATAAGATTTTCTTTAGTGAGAGATTTTGGATTTAATCCGTCTGCGTATGGATATTTTGTTCACCTTATGTAATGATTGTGGTCTCACTTGTATATGGTGTACTTGTAGTATTAAATATTTTTTCGCCTTATATAATAATTGTGGTCCTACCTTTTAGTGGTCAAACGTATAAAATTATAAAATTAATAAGCTCTAGTATTTAAAAACATAGTGAAATTACCTAATCTAATCGTCAAAATTGAATATGACAATCATACACCAAAATTATGCAACTTTTCTTTTTTGATAAAAAAATAATACTATTTTTTTTATAATTTATCTTCACATATCTCTTTATTTATAAAGAGAAACCTCCAATATCCACGTGACTTACTATTTACTCCTCCATTTTCCTTTATTATAAAAAATATCCATCTAATATTTTTTTAAACTCATTTTATTAAAATTTGTGCTTCTGATTTTTCCTTCATCGAAAAATATCTATATAACATTTTATTAAAATTTATTTTATTAAAGTCGTGCTACCAAAATATTATACACTCACACTCTTCCTACTTTACTCTGTTTTCTTCTCACGCTCTCTCTCTCTATCTCTCTCTCTCCTGCTTGAAACTTGTAACTACAATGGACTCTGCAGTCCCACTTTAAGTTTCACTGTTTTCCTGTCTTTTACTTGCTTGCCTTTCCGACGCAGCGGATGCGAACAATTGAACGATACACGATTTGGTTAACTCCTTGAATATCCGAAAATAGAGCAACACAAAGATGAAGATATCCTCATTTCTATATCAAAATAATATAACTCTAAAACCATGGTCTAACAACAAAGCATTAAGAATATAAATACTAAGAAATAACAATCCTAATAACTAAAGGACTCCTAATCGACATCTAATAGATAAAGGGAGCAGCACTATCTTTCTAGCCACATCGAGGTTTGATCACTGAAAGGCGATCGAATTTCTCCAAATAAGCCAACACGGCTTCATCTCCATCACTTTCCTATTTGGAGGTCCCCCATTTCGGGCTTTGGGCTCACTCTCACCTCCACCATTACCTTTTTCCTCTGCATAAATGTAAGCTCCAACACTCCCAACATACCATGCCACACACACACACACACACACACACACGGAGCAGATAGAGCAAATAGAGCTACAAGGAACTGTAGGGGTGTGGAACCCGACATAAAGATTGAATTTTTATTGGGAAAGAGAGAGAAAGATTCAATCTTCTGAAATTTGATTTTAGTACGAGGGTTTTTTGCTGGCTGCTACGATTCTTGCAAGATTTTTTTATTTTGTTTTTTAATTTCATCTGGGGTTTGCGGAAGTGGGACAAAGAGAATAATACTTGGATAGTGGGACAGTAGTGTCAGTACATAAGTAACAAACAAACGAAAAACTGAATTGGGATTTTTTTTGAAATAGTGGAAGAAGAAATATAGGAGAGAAAAATGATATCTTCAGGCATAAATTTGGTGATGACAGTGATTGGATTTACAGTGAGTACTATGTTCATAGTGTTTGTATGCACGAGGTTAATTTGTGCAAGAATTCAATTGAATGCGTTGAGGCGGTCTTTTGCCAGGGCATCTGGATCTGATTTCAGCATTGTAAGCATATTTCTTTCACTATTTTCTGTTTCATGGTATCTATTTTTGATTTGGTTGCAGATTTTCTGTGTAATTTATATGTTTATAGTTTTCACCAATATATGACATAAACCAAAATCTTGAGTTTTCTGTTCACCACACTAGCCAGTTTCTGCTATGTGATTCAAATTGGGAGTTTATACAGGTTCTGCATATGAAATTTGGATTCATGCTGTGTACTCTTGTTTGTTGTGATTGTTTGTCTATGTGTTTCAAATTGGGAGTTGAACAGTTTCTGCCTATAAATTTTGGTGTCTTACTCAGGTGGAATATTTTCCTATGACTTTTTGGTGTAATTGTTTTATTAGGCTGCTGTGTGTTCCAAATTGTGAGTTAGTTTCTGCATATAAAAATTTGAACTGTTGATCTTTAGCATCTTCACGACGGTCAAGCCAGCCTTAATTTTCACTGGATTAGTCAAATCAAGAATTTTACCAGCACAGTTTCTTTTGTTTGATCCTCCTCAAATAGGAGCTCATGCAGTAGTCATGCATATCCGTGAAACAACTACTTGTAAGGATGTCTCTAACTCCTTTGTTGTCTATTTTAACAGTTGGAAAGGGGTCGTCTTCATGGAACTGATCCACTTGTAGTAGCCAATTTTCCCACGAAAAAGTTTCGAGACCTGTGCTTGACATCAAAAGAAAATGCTCAGTAAGTGAATACATTGCAATTTTTGTGATATTTTCTGATGATTTTCCGTTGCTTCAACAGTTGTTTTCGTGTGATTGTTGCATTGTTAAACTTGTTTTGCTTCTATGCATCAGATGTTACTGTGTGAAGTTTAACTGATTATGCAAGTTATATTGAGCATTATTCTTACTTGGTTATGGATTGAAAGAGTGCTCTGTGATATTAAGGCAAATCTTTGGTCTAGTATGTAAAAAGGTTTGATTTAAACCTATTGTTTCCACTTGGAAGGTCAATGTCCGAAGATGGAGATGTTTTGGTAAATTTGATGTTGCTCTGCATATGTTCTTTCTGGTGTGGGGTGGGGTGGGCCATTCTTATTGTGGTGAAGTTCAGATTTAGTGGTCGTGGGACTATGAGAAACCGAGTCCATTGCGAGCTAATCTAAGACGATAAGATACATCTCTATCTAGGCAGAACCAGATAAAAATCTCATACCTGATGCTTAGCAGCAATTGAAAGATAAAATATAAGACATCGTGATCGTGCCAGAAGGGCTATATTTCTGTGTTTTCGACATGTTCTAGCAGTGAGGAAGAAAACCGTTCGATCAGAAAGCAAAAGTTCGAACCTTTTATGATATATATTTTGAGCTCGAAGAACATGCTTTGTAGTGTTTTCTGGCCTTATAGAATATTGTATGCTTTATAAAATGCATTTTGATGAAAATGAATGGCCATATTCTCACTCTTCTCAATATGGAAATGTCATTTCTAAAGCTGTGCAATAAACAGAGCAGCAATGTGGTATTCATTACTTGTGCATAGCTTATGAGACCAATGAAACATGCTAACATTTGTAGGAATATCACAAGTTACTCTTCCTGTTGCTTTCCTTGAATCCAGAGTGTGTAAAATGTGGCAGGTGCTCGATATGTCTGTCCGAGTATCACGGAGAAGATTCGCTCCGTTTCCTGCCCCTCTGCGGGCACTCCTTCCACGCAGCTTGCATCGACATATGGCTGCAGCAGCACTCTACTTGCCCAGTATGCAGAATCTCTCTCCGCGAGCTTCCCGAGAGGAAATGGTTCATGCAGCCAATGTTCAGCTCAGCTGTCCGGTCTCAGTACAGCACGCAGCCTCTAAATGCACACTACTGTCACTGCATGGCAAACGGCCCGAGGCCTTTGTCTCTATCCCATAACAACCTCCCGATGGACCACCCCACGCAAGACGACCGTTGTCAGCCAGACGAAGCTGCAGGTCACTTCGGAGACACCAAAGAATCGGGAAACAGGAAAGCCGGGCCCCATCAGACCGGTGACTTCCCTTCGCATTCTAGGTCGAGCTACTCATAGTACACTCAATAAGAAGCATTCGCAGAAGTTTGCTTTGTTGCAATGTATATGCATATTGTTCTTGCTATTGGGCCTTTTGTGAATATGGATCTTTCCCTTAACATATATATCTCTTTGATTTTGTAATTGTGATAGTAGACAGGCAGTTTTGTTAGTTAGTTAGTTAGAAACAAATGTAATATAGTTGTTGCATGTTTATGGAATGATTGTGATTTATAGTAATAGTTCTCTTTCTTCATATGCCTTGTGGATTTCATATTTCAGTTAAGAGGCACACTTCAATATATCTAGAAGACTAGATCTATGGTGCATTTTCTAATTAAATTTTACTTAAAAATTGATGAACACTGATTGAATTTAATTAGAGTGGATGTACCGTACATCTGACTGCACAAGAGTTTTTGCCTTTATAGCATATCTAGGGGGTAAGGAGGACCCCACCCCTACCATATGTTACAATAATAAACAATGCATTGCGTAAAAAGGCATTGTTCTGTACGTAAAAAAATATTATTTGATTTGGAAAATTTGATTTTAACCATCCATCAATCAAAATGTATTTAACTAAATTGATTTCTAATTAACATGAAAAAGTTGATCTTCACAATAATTAATGTATACCATATCCAACCTATATTTTTTCTTTTCTTTGTTTTTTCTTTTTTGAGTAGTGGTAAATGAATATACATAATTGGATTTTTAAGATATTTTATATTTAAATCAGTTTACAAATATTAATTAATTTAAAATAAATTAATATATTACATATTTACCTTTTTGTAATAATTTAGAAAAAAAATAATTTTTTCAGATTAAATATCTGTAGATTTAGGAAAATATTAACTTTTCCATTAGATATCTAAATATTTATCTTCAAATTAATTTTGTGGCCTTGTTTAGAGGATCTATCTAACGAATTATTCAATTATATATTTAAAAATATAATAGGGGCAATTTAATATAAAAATATAAATCAATTTAAATAAAACCAATTCAGTTCAATTTAAAATTTAGATATATTATGTATGTATAATTTATGTACATTTATATTTTTTCTTCTTTTTTATAAGGAAGGGAGGCATATGCCCCAAATAGTGAGACAACTTCTATGACTTAGAGCACCTTCTAGATACTCAGGTACTAAATTATCATGTGATGTACACCACATTGATTGGACCAAAGTTCAAATAATTATTTTTTGGGCTAATGAGAAAATTACTATGTACAAATGCAATTAAATGAAGCCATTATTATCATGGATGAAACAACAATATTTATACATCACTTTTCGTGGACTCATAAACTTAGGTGTCACAACATTTATTTAGTTGCGATAATGATAGAGTCTCATCATTTCTAGTTTATCACAAAATTGTAATGAACAGCTAAGACCATTCAATATACTGCTCACACCAATATTGCTTTTTCACCTTATTTTCCTAAGATTCTATGCTTTGTCAATTTCTATTTAAATTTGTGTACATTATTCCTAAATTATTTTAAGCAATAAATGTTCCATATATACATGTAAGTTGTCCCATATCGAAATTATGAAATAAGAGAGACAGCTTAAATATCTAGTGAGTCACTTCTCATATCATCAATTATTTTTAGAATTGAACCTTATTAGGGTTTAGTTTCCACTTCACATATTATGTACCTTTTAATGAATGAGACTGTACCGTATTTTGCCCTCGTGAAAAATCTGATATGGTAGGTCGCCGAAGCTCCCCAACAACCCCGTTTGAATGGGACTATACCGTATCTTGCCCTCGTGAAAAATCTGATATGGTAGGTCGTCGAAGCTCCCCGACAGCCCCCTAAATCGACTAGTGAGATCAAAGATGTAATATTGGTTGTTTAGAATTAGAACGATATTAACTAACTAGGAGGTTCTAGATTTCTTTAAATTAAAGAGCAAGTAATTGAAATAAATAAATAAATGCGCTCGTGAGCTACCAACCATATCTAGAGGTGAATTTAATGTCTATAATAAATAATAATACCTACTTCTTCATATTTCATTGTCTTCTTATAAGAATGGTTGCACTCCATCATGTTTCATAGTATGTCTTAATTAAAAAGAGACACTTCATATGATTAAAATTAATTATTATTTTTAACAAAAGTTATTGTTTTAATATATAAAAGTTACTAGTTTTCAAAAATAAAAATTGAGTCGGGTCGGATTTGACTCGCGCTCTCTGCGCACGTGGAGTAGCGTGCCCTGTTTAATTTCATTCATATATATGTAGAAAGCTATTTAATTGCAAAAGTTGAATTATGTTCTATATAAGGATTAAGTACCAGCTTGGACTTTTTTATCAATAGAATAAATTTATTGTCGTTGTTTGTGGTTGTATTCTGATTAAATCTTGCATAAATGGACCTATAGCATACAAATGTCCAAGCTATCAAAATGAATATGACACATAATTAATAATGACAATTTTTGGTTGCGGAGAAAGTCAACTTAATATATGAATGTTATTAATAAGAAAAAAATATAATAATAGACATTCAAATTGAAAATAAATCAAATGTTTTTTTTTTTCGATTAGTCAAGACAAAAAAATCTCAAACCACAAGTGTGGTGAGTGAAGACCAAAGCAGGCTACCCCAGCTGCTACAAACAACAGAAATCCTACCAAAACCTTAACCAAAAAGCAAGTAAAACAAAAACAACAACCGTGGGGCACCCACACAAAACAACATACTCCCAACAATAGAACAAGAAAAAACAAGAAAGAACAGAGTTCGCAATGCAAAGCAACAACACAAAACCGGAAGAGGCATCCACAAGTAAGGCTCCAAACCTGAAGGGCAGAAAATTGCCGTGGAACAAGGAGTGGTCCTACCAGCATGACCCGCACTCACCCCACTCTCGCATCACCACCATGAAATCAGTTCTCCCACTCCCTGATAATACTCTACTTATCCAATATTTGTCCCGGTGAGAATGGAAAATTGGGGCACCATCCTCTAATCCATATGCCAAGGCGCCAAATAAATCAAATGTTTGATTTTATGTCAAACTATTTGAGTGTTAAACTGTCGTAAGTCGCTTCTCCTCTAACTAATAGGTCGAGAGTTCGAGTCACCATGAAAAAAAAATGAGAAGCCATTATTGATCTCTTTTAAAAGGTAAATAAAAGGTTTAGTTATTATTTTTTGAGAGGGTTAAGGTTTAATTATTACGAGGCTGACGATTTTTTGAAGAAAGGAAATATAATTTATAGTAAAGCTAGGAAATCTATTAGTCATTAATCAACTACGTACTTTACTATTATCTTATGCCTGAGATTTTCCCACTTTATCACTACTAAATTCTAATGTGCCACAACGGCAATGCTATGTGAAATTTCAGTGTCGCCTTATGATATTATTATGAAAATGTTACAACGACGGCGTGCCACGTAACATTTGAATGTCGCCTTCTTGTGATATTCTTATGAAAATATTGTAATTTATTGAACGTTACCAATATTTGTCCTTCAAAATTTGTACATGTGATTTTGATGTATACCCAACTATATCACAATAAATTTGATGTGATCTACAGACAACCAACTTTTGAGCATCAAAATGTAGACGATACTTCAAAATATTGATCAATACGAGCATGGCCTTAATTTTGTACTTCATCCGTTCATTAAAAATAGTCTCATTGGTAAACGACACAGGTTTTAATGTACAATTGCTAAAGTAAGAGAGATATGGAGAAAAAGTGGTTGGAGAGAGAAAAAGTGGTTGATAAAATAAGAGAGAAGGAGAAAAAGTAATTGGAAAGATAAAAAGTGGTAGGTTATACTGGTATAAGTTGTAAATAGATTGATTTTTAGGAGTATTGTGTTGTGAGAAATTTTAGATAAATAGAATGAGACTATTTTTGGTGGACGAATCAAAATGAAAAAACAAGACTATTTTTCGTAGACGAATGAAGTATAATTTAAGAGGTATTGCCACAATTAGTAATTAATTAATCAATAGTTGATAATTAACCGGAATATCGGAGTGTATCTCATGAAACAAAAAGTACATAATTTTAGTACGTGCCGACGGTGAAATTCTTCCAATAGTCATTAAATAAATAGATAAGCGTGTAGTAGATGTAAGGATCAGATTGCTGATTATATATGTATAAGTCTTTCTTTTTAGGATAGAGAATACCTCTTTGGTACGAGACAAGAGATCGCACTGTTTCGTGTCTTTGACGGTATATTATATATATATATAAGTTGAACGTTGTCGATAATATAAACAAGCATATATCAAAAACAATTATTCTTATTTAAATATATCTAAAACCAACTCAAGTTGGCCCTCAATCAAATAAACTGTAAACATTTATAAAGCTAACCCAAAATTAAAATTAATTAAGAGCCAACCAAAAAAAAATTACAACAAAATAATTACGAAATAGTTTTTAAGAACAAAACCTAATAACCACGTAAAATTACCATTATGCCCTCGGGGTGATCTTAGCCCTCAAGCTATTCTTCATCACCACAGTAAACTCCAACTTCTCACTAAAATCCACTTTCCCCTCATCCGGGTAACCCGCCCACCCGAATTCCTGCACCATCCGGGCCAGCATCAAGTGCACATGCACCGTCGCCATATTCAAACCGGGGCAAATCCTCCGACCCATTCCAAACGGTATCATTTTGACCCCACTCACCCCGGTTATATCCGCCTGCTCCCGGCCCAAAAAGAACCGGTCCGGGTCGAACTTCTCCGGGTTGACCCACAGCTTCGGGTCATCCGAAATACCCGGTAGAAAAATCTCCACATTCGCATCGGTCGGAATATCATAACCCGCCAATTTCGCGGGTTCGGTCACTGCATGAGTCAAAGAGAAGTAAGTTGGCGGGTGCTTCCGCAGCAGCTCCTTTACGACGGCGTCTAGATACGGCATTTTCTCCACGTCCTTCTCGTCGACTTTGCGGTCGCCGACGGTCGCCCGGATCTCGTCGTAGAGGCGGTTTTGGATCGCCGGATTCTCGATCATCCGCCCCACCGCCCACTCGATGGCGGTGGCGGTGGTGTCGGTGCCGCCGTTGAGGAACTCCGAGCAAAGCGTCACGATCTCCGCGTTGCTCGGAGCCGATTTCCTCCCTTCCACCTTCAGGTCGAAGAGAGTGTCGAGGTAGGAGAAGGAGGCTGCTGTGGGATCCGAGCCTGGGCTCTCAATTGCACGGCGGCGCTTCTCGATTAGAGGAACTAGGGTTTGGATCTGTTCATTGCGAACCTCCCAAACCCTTTTCCTCTGCTTCGAGAAGAAAGGACTTAGAATTGGGAGATAATCATCCAATCTCGGATCGAGAACAATGAGCACTGCTTTCATTAAATCATCAACTTTTTCAATCATTTTCTCGTCCATCTCGATTCCGAAGCACATCGAGAGGAGAATGCAGAAGACGGCGAATCTCGCGTTCCGCAGTACCCAAACAGCGCCGCCGTTCGCCGCCGCCTCGGATTTCAGCCGGTCGATTAACCGATCCATCGCCAGGTCACGCGCGGATTTGAACTCCTTCAACCTAGTGGCGCTGAGCATGTTCTGCACCATGTTCCGGCGGAGAGAGCGCCAGACGCCGCCGTAGAGGGCGGCGTTGACGGTGAATTT